>CM039588.1:5801455-5949994 GCA_022457205.1 Saccharum spontaneum | reverse complement strand
GAGAAGTAAATGAACTAATGATGACTGCAAATAAAATTTGAATATAAGGATACAGTTTAGTAATGCTTCCTGCAGACTCAGAACCCACAAGCCAGAAAGCCTTACAAATTCTCGGAGTCGTTTCTTTCCTCCTGCGGGTAAGTCTGGCGGAGTACAATTGAGTACTCAGGGTTTGTTCTACCCTGTTACAGGTGACAGGAACATGTGGAGCTGACACTTATGCGTGGAAACCTCCTGATAGGCTTAGCGATGATTTCCTTTACGTTGCGGACCTAGAGTTTATTTAAAGTTATCACAAAAATAATTTACAAAGGAAAACTTATAACCTATTATTATTTCATGTATATAAAATGTTCATCATGATAATAAATTTAAAATGGTTATTTATTTTCACTGAAACTCTGATAAAATATTACATTCCGCTGTATTAACAAATGATGAATTACTTTGGTGTTGTATTAAAAGTGACGTAAGAAATGGCTAAGAATATTGTAAGCTTTATCTCTCACTTATGATTCTGATGGGAAAATGTGGATTTTCGAGTTCTCCCGTTGGATGTGCTCAACGGAACTGTATAGTTTAGTGCTCTCTCTTAGGTACTTAGTGTCTAATGGAAGAGAAATACGCTTGAGAGGGCATTAGATTAGACGGTTCTGCCACAAGACAAGGGTTGGGGCTGCGACGAGGGCGGCCTATGGGGGCAGTCACAGGCTCCGGAGTTTGGTCGTTACCGCTAACTGATCCCAGCGGGGGCGGTGCTAGAGCAGCAGAGAGTGGTGGCACAGGCGGTGACAGATGTGGCAACGGCCAGCGAAAAGAGCGAGCAAGAGAGAGCGCTGCTAAGGAGAGAGGAAGATGACGCCGCGGCGATATAGGTTACCTAGCTCAGCGCCGAGCTACCTGCCACATCAACACCACATCATCTACCACGCGAACCAGGACTAGATACCTCGGCGCCATGACGTATGGCGCCGAGACGTGTTACCTCGGCGCTGTAGGTCACGACGCCGATCCCAAGGTCTAAAGTCAGGATTACAACCCCCAGGGGTGTAAACGTAATTTTTTGACAAAAAGGGCTAAATTGAAAAAAAACGGGCAGCGAAACTAGGGGCAGCAAGGCCCGTCCCCCCCCCCCCCCCCCCCCCCCCCCCCCCCAAAGATATACTACTATCTAGATTGATGGTATAGGGTTGTACCTTCTGAGTTGCTACAAAAACGAGTCATGATAATGAAAATTTTCTACAAAATAAACACAGCCTCAACTAAAAACTATCAAGACCATGGAAGAAAAAAGGATATGAGTTTATCCAGCCTTTTACAGATTGCTAATACACAATAATCACCAGGCGACCTCACTTCCACTTCTACTGTTACAGCTAACGGTTTTAAAATCAGTTTTTTTTTTCCTTTTCTTTTTTGCCAGGGGTCACCTTAATAAACAATCTACCAGGTACATGCACAACTAACTGAGTCATATACGCACTTCTCAAATTAGACACCCTGTATCCGCACCAAAGTATCCTACATACCTACCCAGGGGGTCAGTGAGTCTCCAGCAACTGTACTGAGCACGTCAAGGGTTGCTACGAGGTCATCACCTTGTCATTGTCATTGGCTTCTGTTCCAGGTTGCGGTGTCAGTGTGACATCCATTGGGTCCGCTTTGGTCTCAGCGGTTTCATATTCTGAGAGGAGGTCCATGAACTCGTTGAGCAGCCGCTGCACTTTCCGGTTCGATGCCATCGAAGGAAGTATATCTTCCTTAAGAAGTTTTTGCTTCTTCATTCCCTGTAGAATAGCCATCTGTTATATTACAGACTGGAACATCATGTCAACTACGTAGGAAATATAAGAACTGAGGGCCTATTTGGTTCGCGACCAGGCAGGCAGGCAGTGATCCTGGCCACCAGGCAACCAAATCAGACAGCCTGGGATTGATGCCTAGCCCTGGCTCTGGCAAGCAAACCTGCCTGGGCACAGAACCAAACACGCCCTGAGTGCTATCTATTTATAGGTCATGCACCCTCATGGTTATCTAGAAAGGACACTACTTGTGACAAACTGAAAGTCTTTCTTTTTGTGGACAAAATGGTAATTGGACGAGTCTAGTATGCAAATGGCCAAGGAAAGGGAGACTTACAAGAACATCAGGATCCCACGCTAGATTTTTGGGATCAGTAGGTGATGTTGAACCAACCATGCCCACCGGAGGACCTAGGAAGCTCTCACAAACTTCACGAAGACGAGATTCATCTGCTTCTCTGCATGCAAAAAAAGACCAAGTGCAAATAATTAATTCAGCAAAGCTTCCCTCGTTAATTTTCAGTAAAATGTCCAAATTCAACTATTTTCCCAATCAATTAAAAAACAGAGCCAAGGATGAGAACCGCAAAATAAATGCTAAAGGATAATCCATGGAAACGTACAGTAAATAAAAATAAAATGAACTAACCTAGCTAAAAATCGTACATAAGATAGGAGGCATTGGCGGTACTCCTGTGCAGACTTCAAAGCCAAAGAAGAGGCAAGTTGGGTCTCCAGATGGGCGCGCGTCTGCAACCCATCATCTGTAACCCTGAAACAGAAGCAGCCACCCAAATAGATTCAGATAAAATTGTGATATGTAGCACAGTAGCATGTCATAGCAATAGTTTCAAGAGCCTTTTAATACTAAAGTAATCGAAGGTAATACTCTGACCTGCTCCAAATAGGCTTTCTGGCCATGAACTTGCCTATGTCAATCTGCAACTTGCCTAGCTCCCCACCTTGTGGGAAACTAAACGAGCTAGCAAAATTTGATGCTGGAAAACAATCATCAGCAATCCTTAACCAGCACTTCATGCTCATGTCATAAAGAAAAGCATGACGGCTGGCAAGGACAACTAAGGGTGATCCACATCTTGAGAATGTGGCAGATATAACCTTTACTGTACCTGTCAACAAAGCAAGGACAACTAATAAGCACCAGCTATTTCAGCAAACGCAAACATGCAGAATCTAAGATGCAACCAAGCTCAGATTAACCATCTCAGGTAGCACATGACAACGAAGACTGGATATAAAATAATTACCAGCATCTTTTGCAGATGACTCATCTGGAGATGCAACCAAAGAAGCTAAGGAGTCCTGCAAAATGCAGGTCCTGTCATAGAGGTTCCATATGTACATTAGACCTCTCCTTGTGACAAGAAGCAATTTCCAGCAGTCGTCACAATCAATAAAAACAGCTGCAGATCCCATCATCATTGCTGGCATTGCTCGCATTCCACATTTTGTGTAAACCTAACTAATTCAGAACAAATAAATTTAAGTGGTGATTGCTGAAGACTTAACAGATTGTCAGAAAATAAAAGGCACATTTCAGCAATAATTGACAGGCATAGAAGCATCCAAATTGAAACACAGAATCGATTTGAAAGAAATTCTGACAGGGGATATTACTCACCTGCAGGAAACCATCTTCGCAACCAACAGCCCAGAAATTTGCATTGCCTGCCAAGACAGTAACCTTTCCAGAGATACGATCTGACCAAAGAGTTTCTGTACCTCTTATGCACTTAATCTCAGTTTCTTTTGTTGAAAACACACCACCAACACCAATCATATCTCCAGCACCACGTTCTACAGGCCTCGCTTCAAGGCCGACAGGCAAAGCATCCTCATTGTCATTCTTATTTAGTACATGGATAGAAAGCGCAGAGCAGGAGGTCAAAGAGCTTGGGACCACAGATCTTGCGTGTTCTATACTCAGCCTTACATCATTACCAGCACCGGTTGAAGCTTTTTGAATAACAAGACTCTCAGTTATGTTTGCCCTTGCTGTGACACTAGAGCGATCCGTAACTCCACAGTTATTACAGTTGCTATTACTGCCATAAGATGGTCTTGTTCCATTCATACGTTGATCCAGGGATGAAAAATCAACAAGATGATTCTGAGAATGGTTGGGTGTGTTATCCTGGTTGGAAGCAAATCCAACTGCCTCTGGGATTATTCGTTTCCGGCCATCAGGGCGCCGGTATTCTCTCTGTTTCACTGGACTAGATAGCTGGTTAGCTTTTTTTACTTCATCAGCAGTGGGACCTGCTGTCTTCTTAGAGTCTTCAGGTGATGCTTCAGGAACTTTGAGACTTTGCACAACCGGAGCTGGGTTAGGCACATCTGCAGAAACTTTCGGGGGCGCTTGAGCTTGCTCGACAATTGAAGTCCCCTTTTTTCCAGCTGTTTGTTTTGCTGATGCCTGTTCTAGCAGCAATTGTGCAGGGCTTTCGGCCAGATTTGACTGCCATCCTCCAACATCACCATACCTGTTCCTCTTCCATTCATCCATTTCAGAGTCACTTAACCTGTATCCAAGCTCCTTTGCTTCAAAGTGAAAGTTGGCAACTGATCCATCCAAGGAGCAGGCAAAAAGTGAATAACCATCAGGGCTCCTGCAAGGGAAACAAACAATATCAAAATGAGCTTGAGCATACAAAATAATAATGGTTGTAGAGAAATAATTGCATCTCATACCAAGATAAATCAACCACACTTTGAGAGAAAAAATGCTTAGCAACAAATATTGGACGGGCACTCGCTGTTGTCCAAACAGTAATAGTTCTGTCTTGACTTCCAATAGCAATAACATTATATGGTTCCTGTTCTTTTGTTGGTGTCTTTGATGCTCCATTGGCCCATCCAGCTGGAGCAGCCTTTGGGTCTTGGTCATTTGAGAAATTCTTACGGAATGCTGAGTTATTAAACTTAACCACCACAATAGGCGCATTATGCCCTAGAAAGTCAAAAGTTGCAGCCCACTCGCCTCTTTCAAGCACAGGTGCTGAATGCCTAGGTTTCTGGAAACCATGAGTTGTAGTTATGAGGTGGCCACAAGGTGACCAAGCAAGTCGTCTAAAAAATGTTGAACCAAGCTGCAGGAATAAAGAAAATGAGAAAGGCATTTAGTAAGACATGTTGATCACAGCTAGAGTTAATAAAGAGAAGTCAAAAAACACGACATACGGATTTTGCCCAATGGCCTTCTGTCTTGTGAGCAAGACTCCAGTCACTTGTACGCCATATCATAACAGTCTTATCATCTGATTGGCTTGCAATAAAAGAACCAATAGGATCCCAGGTAACCCCTTTCACTAAGCTGGAGTGCCCTCGCAAGACAGCAGTGCAAATGCCATTGTTCATGTTCCATATGTGAATGGTATTATCCAAGCTACCGCTGGCCAACGTTGAATCATCAGGGGACCAACTAAGATCTACCTACTTCATGCACAAGAAATGGAAAAGGTGTTCAATTGTTTAAAAAATAATTATCACAAAAGGTAATAATAAGATGTAAAGAACAAACATAAACATGGCTGTGGAATTTTAGAAGACAATTACCACATCAGCGGTATGCCCTCTCAAGGTCATAATGACCTTCCAGTTTTCTACATCTGGTGGTTGTCCACTGCCAAACTCAGGTGTACCTGAGCCAGCTTTTCTCTCATGAATTAGGATAACCTGATCATCTGATCCTGAAGCAAGGTAGCGGCCATGCTTGGCCCATCTCACACAGTTTACTGATCCAAAATGATCACGCATTGTAGCAAGCAACCTTTGATTGGAATCATCGTTGGTACTGTCCTTATGCACAGATTTCATGCTCCATATTCGAACCTGTTTCAACAACGAAGCAAATAAAAGGAACTTAGTAAGGAGAAGGTCACTTATGAAAGAATAAAATGGAAAATATCAAACAGTGATAATACATCAGTATTACATAAACAACAGTTTACCAACACATATGACTCAAGAGGATAAGAAATTGCAACAAACTTAATGTTAGATTTTCGGTTATCACTCAACAACAAAGTTACCATCTTCCTCGGTAAAGAATCACATTAATGCCAAACCTTTTAGTTCATTCAGCTAATCCTAGTAAGATATAACAAAGCATGCTAGCTAAAACAGACTGAAAACAGAACAAATAACTCTAAAGGACCTTATGATATTCAAATTTGAGACGAGAAACAATGATTGCACAACAAGACCCTGTTAAAAGTCAGGTTATCTCATTGATCCAGAGGTTATCTCAGATACTCCCAATAGCCAATTTCACCCTAATTTATATTACCCGGAACAAAACAAGCTGGACCCAAGAACATAGACAAATCCTCACTAAAGCACAAAAAGTTACCAACACAGCAGTTAGCGCAGTGAACACACAACAAATGTTAAATTATTAGCACTGAAAAAATTGTAAGGGCATGTTTGGATGTCGTAGTTTTGAGGGACCTTGGTATGAAGAAATTTTTACTTTAGAACCGAGAAGAGAAGTGCAACACCACAGTTTAAATAAATGTGCTCTAGAGTGAAGTTTCTACAACTCCAAAATGACTAAAGTTTTAGCAATACCATGGTTTTAAAATCTACCAGGTTTGTTACACCCAAACACCTCATTCTTTCCAAAAACCAAGTTATCACACAAAACCGTAGTATTTTTCTGTTACTCTCAAAAGGTCAAAAATGCTTTGTGTCCAAAAAGGGCCAAAGCATGAAACCAAAAGCCAAATATATAGAAATTTTTTCCTTTCCAACAAGTTCAAAGAGTAATTGAAGATATACGCTAAGACTCAAAGCAAGTTGAAGAGGAAAAAAACAGAGGATACCTTCTGATCACCGCCGCCTGTGGCAAAGCGGAGGCCGCCGGTCTGGATGTCAATGGAGAAGATCTGCAGCCCCTCGTGGCGAATCCAGCTTGGCTTCTCTAAAATCATCTCCTCCAAGCAGGGGCAGGTCCAGTATAGAATAACTTTGCAGAAAAAGATGTCAAAGTTAGTGGGTATGGTACACATAAGCATTTAATCAGTGGTGTAGCCAGGATTTTATCGCTGGCTGTGCTGATTCAGTACTCCAAAATTTCATAATGCCGGAAATTCAGTAAGACCCTGCTTAGTTCTCACCCAAAAACTTTTCACCCCGTCCCATCGAATGTTTGGACACATGCATGGAGCATTAAATATACATAAAAAAATAACTAATTGCACAGTTTGCATGGATTTTGTGAGACGAATCTTTTAAGCCTAATTAGTCCATGATTACCCATAATTGCTACAGTAACACATATGTGCTAATGGCGGATTAATTAGGCTTAATAAATTCGTCTCATGGTTTCCAGACGAGTTATGTAATTAGTTTCTTTATTAGTATGCGAACACTCCTTCCAACATTCCATGAAACATCTGATTTGACACCCAAAAACTTTTCTCCACGAACTAAACAAGGCCTAAGATGAAATTACCAAAAGTACAGTACAGATACACGGGTGGTTCTAGTTCTTGGGTTTGACCCTCAACCACAACTGAAACAGCTAAATGCCGAACTTCTGGAGTACCCATCCCACTAAACCACGAGGAATTGCAACAAGTAGCAAATATGAATTCAGAACTACTGTAGCAAGGCACATAGCGTGTGGCGTGAGTACCTGATTGCTTTCCGGCCTGCTGGGAGCAATGGAGAATGGAGCTTCAGCTTCGGCGAATCGCCGTGCCTCCACAGCTTCACCTGCCGGCGCCGGCGGTCGGCGCGCCCCGCAGCTGCCCGCCGTCTCCTGCCGGCTGGCGCGCACGGCGTGCCTGCCCGAGAGACCGCGACCAGCAAGCCGCAGACGCTCACGCGGCGCGCCTGGCGGTGACGCTGAGACCTCGGCAACCGGCGTTAGGGTTAGAGAGGCGGAGAGGGGATCGATTCGAACTGTCCAAGTCGAAATCGAAGTCGAAGGTTTGGGAGCGGCGAGCGGGTCGGCTGTGAGGACGAACTGTGTGCGGACTGACCGGGAGGAGCGGGTCGGCCTGCGTGGGCTTTCTTCATTTTCTGGGCCATATGGGCTGTATACTAGTAATGCTTAGGCCCAAATCCAAAACTTCTCATTCCTGGGTTCGTGGCCCACTATGGCATCTTCTCGTGCTCCTCCGGGTTAGATGGGCCGGACAATAACCAGCCAGTCCCAGGCTCCAGCAGTCTTCCTCCAGCCAGCTTCACCACCTCTGCTCTTGTTTAGCTACACTGATATTATCTTCTAATAATGAAAGCTGCGGACAAGCTCCGGCCAGTGGAGCGGGCCACGTCAGCGGAAAATGATAAGCCGTTGGATCTCGATCTGACGGCTTGAGCACCGGTCAAATGCCCGCATCAACCGATGTTTCCAGAGCCTTCGCTCGAACTCGTGGCTATGCCGTGTCTTGGGCCTCGGCTTCCACACACAGCGGCGAGCACCTCCTCATCGCCCTCCACCCCTCCCGCCTAGCTCTCGCCGACCCCGCCGCCGTCGCGCAGCCGTGCTGAGCCGCTGCCGCAACGCCGACGCGCGTGGCGAGCATGCCACGGCCCGCCTCCCGTCGAGCAGCGACCGGCCCTACGACCGCACGTGCCCGGCGCAGCTCGCCGGCCGGCCATCCACTGCCGTCGTGGCCATCCCTCCGGTCGCCGGCCCTCGCACATCCCCGCCAGCGCCCCCGCACGCCCCTATCATCCGGTTCCGAGGTGGAGGACAGCAATGGCAACTGCAGCAGCTACGGCCGCCTACGTCCCTCGCCCTACCTGCAACCACCAGGAGCGCTGCCGACACAGCAGCAGGCCACCACCCTGCGCCACGCCACCGCCAGCAACGCCGCCGTCACAGCGCCACTGCTCCCCACGCCTAACGCTCTCGCCCTCGCCTGCCACCCGCGACGCGCTCGCCCTTACTCGCTCTCTTCGCCCCGCGTCGCCCCCACGCTAGGAACGCCGCCACCCTTCTCTGCTCCGTGATTGCTTTGCTCTTCTCTCTCTTCCTCTCCCTTTCTCTCTCTCGCTCTGTCTCTCTGTTCTGAGCGGATGGGGACGGAACGACAACAAAGGCATCCGAGGCCGAGGCCGCTCAGCCACGTTGCCTGGCCAGTGGGGAAGCGCCACCTCGCCTTTGGGGACCCACATGGCAGTGACTCCCCCTCCTTCTCTCCTTGTCTGTAGACATGGTCCACAAAGACCAAGAGGGGAAAGGAGCAGGTCCATAGATCAGCTCATGAGAACAGTTCGCCAGGCAGTGCCCACGACCTTGACCCACGCGTCAGCCAAGGGTAAAAATGCTACGCGCACCTGGGAACTGTACACAGTAGATTAAAAGGTAAGCTTTTAAATTATAGAAAAATTCCCAGAAAAATTCTAAAATAAACTAGAGTCACCCTAGACCATACCTAGATATTTTCCACTCATTTTCATTAGCTAAAATTGTAGAAATAATTTTCATGCTCCTTTCTATTCGCGTTTAGCCGATAAACTTTAATAATTTATATCTTCTTCGTCATAATTCTGAAACCCGTAATTCTTGCACCATAAATTTTCTAAAATAAAACCCTACATATTAAAATGACTTCTCCTAATTTTTGAAAAGGACAAAAAAAATACCTACTGTATGCATACAATTCGGTATTTTCGGCCACGACGGGCTAGCCGATACAAAGGACGGGCGGCAAAGCCGCTCGGTCTTTCTAGTTATATTCTAAATTCTAATCCACATAGGTTAGAAGTGGAAGGACAACCATATGGTTGCAATCAAGCTAACCTTATACGAAGTGATTGTAGATTGATTTTGGTAGTGATTGAACAGGGAGAAGTGAGGAGCGGGTGTTTTTAGCTTTCAGTGTAAGTAGAGCAGTGATTATTATCTGCTCCTCCCGGCCCTGTTCGTTTGTCTTATAATTCGTACTTTTCATCTTGTTTTTTTTCAGCCGGAACAGTATTTTTCTCTCACAACAAATCAGTGAACAATACTTTCAGCCATGGCTTTTCAGCGAAACGAACGGGCTCTAAAATCTATTTCAGTTTTTGTTGTTTCAGGGAGCATGAATGATTCTCATGGAGAATGCGCTCTAAGGAGCTCTGCCAAACTGCACCTAACCTTCTAACAAATAGCATAAATGACGAATCAATTCTTTTCCGATCCTATCATGATCTAGTTGGATTTTACTAGTTTGTCTATCTAGAAACGTGAGAACGCTTCCAAATGACACTTAGCGTACGTTTGGTAGGTATCCAGATTCTTATAGAAATATTTCAGATCTAGATTCTCCCAAGAAACGTTTCAAGAGATGAATAAGATCACTTCATGAAATCGTTTGGCTGGTAGGCCAGATTCTGATAATATATTTGGAAGACAAGAGAAACGGAAGAGAATCTGTGCGAAACCACCCTCTAGCGGATTCATAAACTCAAGCAGATCAGGTGAAACATTTCACTTTTCACCCGTTTGGCACCGTTCCAAGCGATTCCCAAAAGATTCGGAACAGTTTCGAGTAACCAAACGGCCCTTTAAGATATGTTTGGCAGAGCCCAAAGTAGCTTAGGTGAGTCGAACGCTACCAAACGGTATTTTATAGAGAAGTGATTCTTGGAAACCAATCAGGAAGCCAGGGGATGAAAAGATTAGTTCATTTTGCTTCGAGAAAATCATTTTCAGCCATATAATTACTTTCAACCACAGAATTGTCTCTCTCGTTTAGTCACTTCTCACCATAAATCAGAAGTAGTAGGAGTCCTACAAAGCCAAACAGATCCTTGGCTTCTCAATCTTACCGGTTCCTTTCGTGTAGCTTTCGACGACCTTAATTCGGTGCAGCTTACCATTTTCTTTAAAGAAAGCTTTGCAATTAGCAAACGGTAGAGGAAGATCACTCACGTAGGAACAAACGCTATCTCCTGCAGGTTTCTATTTGTCGGTACCAATACTATAGGGGTACCCACATTTAACGATAATAAAAGCTAAAACGGCTAAGCCACGACAAAACACAGCCCACTTAAAAAACGCACGTCAGGTTCGCCTCGTACGAGGCCGGCTCGACGGAATACCTCGACCGCACCCCGTCTCCGACTCGTACGAGGCCCCCTCGACGGGAGGCCTCGACCGCGCTCCGACCCGCACGAGGCTCGACCGCCCCCCGGGAGCGCTCCGACTCGCGTGAGCCCGGGTCGAGGCGCTCGACCCCCTCTGTCTCCACCTACCACGGGACAAAAAGTCATGGCATTTAATACAAACTACCAACCACCACCTACCGGCATGGCCGCGGCCTGGGTCGACGTGGGAACAATACTAGTGTCAGTCTTCACTGTTTTACCGCCCATCCCGTGATGGGAGGTGAAAAACGTCACTATGCCCACCATACCTAACACTATGCATCACTAGTAACCCTCGAGGGAGGATACGACAAGACCCGTACACCGCAATTCCAGGGATTCGGATTTATCCGTTCGGCCTCGACCCGGCCTCGACCCGGCCTCGGTCCTTAACACAGCGCAACAGGGAAGAAAGGACGGTATGGCACGGCGCTCCGGGTCATTTCAGCACCTCATCTTCTACGACATCACGTGCCCAGGGATGGCCTCCCATTTCTAGGGCACGTCGCTACAGTCACCTCAAACAGGGACCGACAAAACATCATTTCAAGGCTCCCGTCGTCTTGGCCTCCCCCCGTTCTATAAAAAGGGGAGGCCGGGGCTTCACAAGGGGCAGGGAACGACGGACGAACGACGAGCCATATACAAGATAGAGATCAACATCTCAAGCAATCATCTTGTATTTTCTTTTTCTCTTTTGAGACTTGGGCTCGACGCCCTCTCTCGCAAGCTTGTAACCCCTACACAAGCACCTCGGTGCAAGGAAATACAAATCTCTCCTCCCCCCACTGGACGTAGGGCCTTCTTTTGCCCGAACCAGGATAAACCCCCGTGTGTTCTCCTTGCATCACCATCCAGGAAAGGGACACACAGCATTTTACTCGTTGGTTTAGGACCCCCTCGGGTCCGAACACCGACAGTTGGCGCGCCAGGTAGGGGAACGCTGCGTGCCAACGTCGTTTTCCCGCCTTTTTTTTCCTGGATGGCTGACCCCAATCGTCCTATCCCGTTGCTACGGTGATCTGGTTCGGGAGTTTGGAGTTCATGTCACTTGGCTACGGCTACGACATGGTCCTACTCCCACCTAGGCACCCGACCGACGAGGATTACGAGCTCTCCCAGCCCGGGGGAGCAATCCACCGGTACCGTCGCTCCAGGCAGGCGCGAGCCGCCCGACGACGACGAACCCGGCGCAACCATCGTCTTCATCTCGCGGAGGGTGACGGGATTCCTCGGTTTGGCGCCCCCCAGCCGGGCTCCAACCCAGACTTTCTCGTGGAAGGTCTGGGAAGGATAAGCTTGGCCGAGGACAGCATGCCAACGGAGAATCCCGCCGCTCCCCCGTCCGGTGAGACACCGCTACCCGGAGCACCCGGTCCAGCGTGGGCAGCGACATCTCCTTCCCCGTTTCCGTTCGGGTTAGTCTCGGCTGCCCAGGTATACGCTTCTTCCGTAAGCACTTGTATGAGTGCTTATGAGGAGCTCCCCGGGCACCATCTACGCTCCACTCTGGACCTCGTCGCGTCCACGCCGGCTTCTGATTATCTGGACTCCACTGAGGCACCAGAAACAGAACCCCGTGTGACCGCTTCCCCACACTGCAACCCCAGTGGCGACCCGCAACGGCCATGCATTCCCCCGTCATACTATTATTTCGGCGCCCCTAACTCTGACTCGGCCGACGACACCTACGATCCGACTCGCGAGTGCTTCAACATCGACGTTGAAAGCGCGTCGGATTCGGAGGAACAAGAGCCGGCCGAAGGAGGGCACACGCCACCTCATGTCGAGCACCCCGCCGAGCGGGACGAGGCTCAACTCCGTGCGGATCAAGGAATGCAGCTCGAGCAAATCCGCGAGTTGCAGGAAAAGCTCGACGAAGAACGGCAAAACCTGCATCTACTTCAGCAAACCCTCGAGCGTGAGCGTGCGGAACGCGCCCCTGGCGGGAGAGCTCGCGAGAGAGCTCGCGACGTCAACCGTCGCATCGGCGAGGACCGGGCCATCGACCCTCCGGTTTTCGCTCGAGCCAGCCAGAACGTCGTCGCCGCCGCCATGCTCCTCCGCAACATGCCCGAGCCGTCGAACCCCGATGCCCGCCGGGCTCGAGATGAGATCCGAGAACTCCTCGAGACCGCTGCCCTGCAGAACTCCTCGGAGCGGCTCGCCGAGCCCTCTCGACAAGAGAGAGAGGCCTCGGTTCATCCCGAACCGGCCCGACGGATCCGAATGGCTCCCGCCCCTGAGCCCGTCACTCACGACCATGGACCTCGAGACACCCGTGGCAACCTCGTCGAGCGCCGCACGCGCAAGCACGGTGACGGCGTGGCTCGAGGTTACCACGTGCACAGGGGCGGGCGTTATGATAGCTCGGAAGATCGCAGTCCTTCACCCGAGCCCCCGGGCCCTCGGGTCTTCAGCAAGGCTATCCGCGAAACGATACTGCCAGCGCGGTTCCGCCCTCCCACGACTCTTGCCAAGTACAACGGCGAGACCAAACCCGAACTTTGGCTCGCCGACTTCCGCTTGGCATGTCAGCTGGGCGGGGCCACCGACGACCGAGTCATCATCCGACAGCTCCCCCTGTTCCTCTCCGACACCGCTCGAGCCTGGCTCGAGGATCTGCCGCCTCAACTGATCCACGACTGGGGTGATCTCGTAAGGGTGTTCGAGGGAAACTTCAAGGGAACTTACATGCGCCCCGGCAACTCGTGGGACCTCCGGAGTTGCAAGCAGAAGCCGGGCGAATCCCTCTGGGATTACATCCGGCGTTTCTCCAGGCAACGCACCGAGCTCTCCAACGTCACCGACTCTGACGTGATCATGGCTTTCCTCTCGGGCACCACTTGCAAAGAGTTGGTCCGAGAGTTAAGCCGTCACACCCCCCTCACCGCCAACGGGTTGATGGACATCGTCACCAACTTCGCCGCCGGCGAGGAGGCAGTTGGTGCCATCTTTGGCGGCGAGCAGGACACGGGGAAGCAGAAGACCGACGATCCCGCGAGCTCCACCTGGGGCTCCAAGAGGAACAACCGCAAGAAGAAGAAAGGCCAGCAGGGCAAGCTCGAGGCCCCGGCCGACGAGCTTGTCGCCGCTACCGAACGCAAGAAGCCTCGAGGCCCCCCCGGCGGGGGCATCTTCGACAAAATGCTTAAAGAGCCATGCCCTTACCACAAGGGACCCATTAACCATAACCTTGAGGATTGTCATATGCTCCGCAGGTACTTCGAGGGCGCAGGCAGCAAGAGCACCGACAAGAAGGAAGACCCGAAGGGTGATGACAAGGATGAGGGGTTCCCCGAGATCCACGACTGCTTCATGATCTACGGAGGGCCCTCGACCCGCCTCTCAGCGCGCCAGCGCAAGCGAGAGCGGCGAGAGGTTTTCTCCGTGCAAACGGCGGTCCCTCGTTTCCTTGATTGGTCTACGGTGGCCATCACCTTCGACCGTGATGATCATCCGGACTACATCCCCAATCCAGGGGTCTACCCTCTTGTTGTTGATCCCATCATCGCCAACACACGCCTCACCAAGGTACTCATGGACGGCGGGAGCAGCCTCAACATCATCTACTCCCAAACTCTCGACCTCCTAGGGGTCGAGAGAGCGCGCCTACAGCCTAGCGTCAGGGGCTTCCACGGAGTCGTGCCAGGGAAGCGGGCAGAACCCCTCGGACGGGTCGATCTGCCCGTTTGTTTTGGCACACCGGCCAACTTCAGGAAGGAGACCCTCACCTTCGAGGTGGTCGGATTCCGTGGAACATACCATGCCATCCTCGGGCGCCCGTGCTACGCCAAGTTCATGGCCGTGCCGAACTACACTTATCTCAAGCTCAAGATGCCCGGCCCGAACGGCGTCATCACTGTGGGGCCCTCGTATGAACATGCCTACGAATGCGACGTCGAGTGTGTCGAACACGGCGAGGCGGTTTTGGAGTCGGCGGCCTTGGCTGCGGACCTCGACGGCCTCGCCAACGGGGTCCCCGACCCAAAACGCCACGCCGGCAGCTTCGAGCCCGCGGAGGACGTCAATCGTGCCCCTCGACCCCGCTGATCCCAACGGGAAGGCGCTGAACGTCGGCGCCACCCTCGACCCGAAATAGGAAGCTGTGCTCGTCGACTTTCTCCGCGCAAACATCGACATTTTTGTGTGGAGTCCCTCGGATATGTCGGGCATACCCAGGGAAGTCGCCGAGCACGCCTTGGAGATCCGGGCCGGATCCAAACCGGTGAAGCAACGCCTGCGCCGCTTCGACGAGGAGAAGCGCAGGGTCATCGGCGAAGAGATCCACAAGCTACTGGAGGCCGGGTTCATCAAGGAGGTTCACCATCCCGAGTGGCTAGCTAACCCTGTATTAGTCAAGAAAAAGAGTGGGAAATGGAGGATGTGTGTAGACTATACCAGTTTGAATAAAGCATGTTTGAAAGTACCCTTTCCTTTGCCACGCATTGATCAAATCGTTGATTCAACTGCGGGATGTGAAACTCTTTCGTTCTTAGACGCTTACTCCGGTTACCATCAGATAAAAATGAAAGAGTCCGACCAGCTCGCGACTTCATTCATCACCCCGTTCGGCATGTATTGCTACGTCACGATGCCCTTCGGTCTCCGGAACGCAGGGGCAACGTACCAGCGATGCATGCAACACGTTTTCGGAGAACACATCGGACCAACCGTCGAGGCATACGTCGATGACATAGTAGTCAAAACCAGACAAGCCGATAATCTGGTGAACGACCTCGACGTTGCCTTCAAATGCCTCCGGGTAAAGAATATCAAGCTCAATCTAGAAAAATGCGTTTTCGGCGTACCTCGAGGTATGCTTTTAGGGTTCATCGTGTCTAAGCGGGGCATCGAGACCAATCCAGAGAAAATCTCTGCGATAACCAAGATGGGCCCCATCCGAGATCTGAAAGGCGTACAGAGGGTCACGGGCTGCTTGGCGGCACTCAGCCGTTTCATTTCGCGCCTCGGCGAAAAAGCACTCCCTCTGTACCGCCTCTTGAAGAAATCGGAGCATTTTTCCTGGACCCTCGAGGCCGAGGAAGCCCTCACAAAACTCAAGGTCGCGCTCTCTAACTCACCAATTCTCGTCCCTCCGACCCCGGGAGAGCCGCTCCTACTTTATGTCGCTGCAACGTTACAAGTAGTCAGCGCGGTCCTGGTCGTCGAACGGGCCGAGGAGGCTCATACCTTGCTCGTCCAAAGGCCGGTCTATTTCATTAGCGAGGTCCTCTCAGAAACCAAGGTCCGGTACCCCCAGATCCAGAAACTACTATATGCTGTCATCTTGACACGGCGCAAGCTTCGACACTACTTCGAGGGCCACCCGGTTACTGTGGTTTCTTCTTTTCCCCTGGGAGAGATAGCCCAGAACCGGGAAGCCTCGGGTAGGATCGCTAAGTGGGCGGTCGAGCTCATGGGCGAGACCTTATCTTATGCGCCGCGCAAAGCTATAAAGTCACAGGTATTGGCAGACTTTCTGGCTGAATGGACCGACACCCAACTCCCTCCCGCACAGCTCCAGGCCGAGCTCTGGACCATGTACTTCGACGGGTCGTTGATGAAAACAGGAGCAGGCGCGGGCTTGCTCTTCATCTCACCCCTCGGGGTTCACATACGCTACGTCGTCCGGCTCCATTTTCCCACGTCAAACAACGTCGCTGAGTACGAGGCACTCGTCACTGGGCTGAGAATTGCCATCGAGCTCGGGGTCCAACACCTTGACGTTCGAGGCGACTCCCAGCTAGTGATCGATCAGGTCATGAAGAACTCAAGCTGCCGCGACCCCAAGATGGAAGCCTACTGCCAAGAAGTACGGCGCCTCGAGGACAAGTTTCATGGCCTCGAGCTCAACCACATCGCACGCAGGTATAATGAGGCCGCCGATGAACTCGCAAAAATCACGTCCAGCCGAACTACGGTTCCACCAGACGTTTTCGCAAAAGATCTCCAGCGGCCATCCGTCGACCTTGGGCTAGACGGAGGGGTCGACGGGACGTCACTCGACCCCCCACCTAAGACCGAAGCCCCCTCGACCGGGGCTGAGGCCATGAAGGTGGAAGGCTCGACCCTACCATCTGGCCTCGAGCCTGACTGGCGCGCTCCGTACCTCGACTACCTTATTCGAGGAGACCTCCCCTCGAGTAAGACCGAGGCTCGATGGATCGCTCGCCGGGCCAAAACCTTTGTGATCATTGGCAACAGTAGGGAGCTGTACCGCCGCAGCCCTACAGGCATCCTCCAATGTTGCATCACAAACGAGGAAGGCAGAGACCTACTCAGCGACCTGCACTCGGGGGCTTGCGGTCACCACGCTGCGCCTCGAACCCTCGTCGGGAACGCCTTTCGACAAGGATTCTATTGGCCGACCGCGGTCTCCGATGCTGTCAAGCTAGTACGCTCCTGTAAAGGTTGTCAGTACTATGCGAGACAGACCCATCTCCCGGCACATGCCCTGCAAACCATTCCCATCACATGGCCGTTTGCCGTTTGGGGCCTCGACCTTGTCGGACCTTTAAAGAGGACAACAGGCGGCTTCACCCACTTGCTCGTCGCTATCGACAAATTCTCCAAGTGGATCGAGGCTCGCCCCATCACCAGCATTAGGTCCGAACAAGCTGTGCTTTTCTTCACCGACATCATTCATCGCTTCGGGGTTCCTAACTGTATTATCACTGACAACGGCACCCAGTTTACTGGGAAAAAGTTTTTGGATTTTTGCGACAACCATCACATTCGTGTGCTCTGGTCAGCTGTGGCTCATCCAAAAACAAACGGCCAAGTAGAACGTGCCAATGGCATGCTCCTACAAGGCCTGAAACCCAGAATTTTCGACAAGCTAAACAAGCATGGCAAAAGATGGGCTGCCGAGCTGCCCTCGGTCCTGTGGAGCCTAAGAACAACGCCGAGTCGAGCCATGGGGTTCACTCCGTTCTTCTTAGTCTACGGTTCTGAGGCAGTCCTCCCAACCGATATTGAATACGGGTCCCCAAGACTAAAGGCTTACAACGAAAGAAATAACGACGCCGCAAGAGAGGACGCCCTCGACCAGCTCGAAGAGGCCCGAGATGTGGCTTTGTTACATTCTACCAGGTACCAGCAGGGTCTCCGACGCTACCACGACAGACACGTCCGCAAGCGTGACCTCAACGTCGGTGACTTGGTGCTACGGCGAAACCAGAACACCAAGGGGCGCCACAAGCTCACGCCACCATGGGAAGGACCGTACATTATCGCAGAAGTACTAAAGTCGGGCACCTACAAGCTATCCAACGAGAAGGGCGAAATCTTCACCAACGCTTGGAATATTGAACAACTACGTCGCTTTTTTCCTTAAGAAGCCTCGAGGCTCTGTAATTTCTTTTCGTCAATAAAGAATACAGCGATGTTCAAATTTTTCGTCTCACAATGAGGAAGGATCGACTCTGCACTCCCAGAATCGACCCTCCCTCGGGGGCTACAAGGGGGAACCCCCCAGTCCCTGAAAATCTTTTTGCTCTTTTTTAAATTTAAGAACCGCTTCTTAGATCGACAGCGCTGCAAGAGCACCCTAAGGTTCGAAAGGGCTCTCGAGCCTGGAGTATCACCTACGCCTCCGAGGCTACGGTACCTCCACTCACCCCTCATGCCTTCTAGAGGTGCAACTTCACGCTAAGATGACATAAATAACGGCTCTTAAACTTTGAAAAAGAGTACACCCCCTTGTCGCTTAGATCAGGTTCTTACACGATCTACAAGGCCGCAACGGCACCCTGAAGCTCAAGGGCAGTTGAGCCGTGAGATCACTTATGCCTCCGAGGCTACGGTACCTCCACTCGCTCCCTTACGCCAAAGGATGCAACTGCATGCTAGCTAAATCATGCAAGAACATGATCCAAAAGATAAAGGGAAGAAAAGCTTGAATAAAACTAGATCCACCACGAACTGGTTTATGTTTCGAGTTCTTACGGCCTCCGAGGCCACCACAACCAAAATTCAAAGTAACTAACTTATTACATGGGCCTCCGCGCCCAGATTTGGCTCACAGGCCGTCGTCGTCAGCAGGCGGGACCACCTCAGGTTCAAAGAGCGAGGCCAGACGGCTCCCAGGCCCCTCCGCGGCTTCGATCAGCTCTAGGCAGGCGTCTTCATTCTCCGCGTCCATCCGCTCCGGGTCTGTGATGAAGCCGTCGGCAACAAGCTCCATGTCGAATACAAACCCCGAGCGGACGACGGCCAGCGCCCTCTTCACGCCATGGTAGAGGCTGTCCCGTATCTTCTCCTGGGCAAGGTGACCTAGCGCCGCCATCCGACGGATGAAGGAGTTCCCTGGAGCGTCTTCTCCGGTGTCGGCGTCGGGCTCGACCCCCAGACCGTCGCACACCGTGGTAATCGCGCCCTCGAGCAGCTGGGTCCTCCGGGTCTCGGCTTCGAGGAGGCTCTGCAGGGAGTTGGCGGTCGAGTGGGCCTCCCGGTTCTCACTCTCTAGCTCTGGAATGCGACAAGCCAAAGTTAGCACCCGATACGAGGCCTCGACGGCATAACTACAACAAGTCATACTTACCCTCGACATGGGTCTTCAAGCCCGTAACCTCGTCACGGAGCCCCCCGCATGTCCGCTCGAGCCCCAGGAGAGCGCTGTCCTTCTCGCGGACGGTCGCCTTCAGTGCCTCGATCTCTTGGCGGGCGGTCTGGAGCGCCGCGTCCTTCTCTTGGACGGCCCCGTTCAGCCCCGACATCTCGTCCTTCAACGCGCTAAACCGGGCTGTGACCTGCCCGATCTGGACGTTGAGGAGGTCACGTTGACGGCTGACCTGGGAGACGTCCTCCTCGAGCTCCTTGACCTGCGCCGCCAGAGGCTCGAGGTCCCTCCGGGCCTGGGCAGCCTCTTCCCGGGCCTTGTCCGCCTCGGTGCGCATCGAGGCTTCAGCCGCCCAAGCCTGGATCGCTTCCTCCTTCACCGTCGAGAAGGCGGTGCGCAGCTCAGCCATCTCAGCGGTCCGATCGGCGAGCCTCTTCTGGGTCTCCTCGACCAGGGCCCGTTGCCGGGACAGCGACGCCCACACGCCACTCTCACCTCGGATGAAGAGTGACTTGCGGTGGGAGGTCTCCTTCAGCTCCTAATTCAAGAAAAAACCAGAAAAAGAGATAAAATGGCCGAGGAAAAGAGAGCACCTAGAACCATGAAATAAGCTGACAGATTAATCGTACCTCGGTGGCATCCCGCATGCCCCGCGAAACGGCCTCGGAAGCCACGCGGAGCAGCCGATCGAGATGCTGGCGGACGCCCTCGAGGTACTGCCAGCGATGCACCTCATCTCTGTCATTTAGAGTAAGGATAGGCTCGGCGTCGAGGTTCGCGGCGTCCCTAAACTGAAGGGGCGGCCCCCCCTACCTCGGGATCTCTTCCTCGGCCCGCGCTATCGCCAGCGCGGCGAAGTCAGGCCACGACGATGACGACGCGGCCGGGGCGCCTCCCGGCCCGGTCGAAGGGCCGGCCTCGTTGCCCTCGCCCGCAGCTCCCGCGGCCCCGGCGGAGGTCGAGGCATCGGCCCGGCTCGTGGTCTCGCCCCCCTCGGCCCCCATTATTTGTTTTCCCCTGTCTAGGGGGCGTCGTCGAGGGCAATGACCACGGGCACCCGCCCCTCGGCGGTGACCGGCCCCTCGGCAACCAGTACCTCCGGAGCTGGCGCCTCCGCCATCGACGCCTCTGGGGCCGGTACCTCGCCCGTCGGCGGCTCGGGAACCGACGCTTCAACCACCGGTGCCCCCGCAACCGGCACCTCAACCTCCGGCGCCACTTCTTCCGGGGCTCCGGTAGAGGGCCCGGCGACCTCGCCCTCCGCCGCGCCCACCGGCCGCGCCGACGGGTCTTGCTGTGGCTGCGGCCCCCTCGCCGATGCCACCTCCCGTTCCGCTGCCGGTGCAGCCTCCTCCACGGTCGCATCGGTGGCCGCCCCCTCCACGGCCGCTTCCACGGTGGCCTCAGCCAAGGGCCGCGCCCTGGGCTCCGCCTGGACCGAGCCGGGCGCCACCACCCCCGCCGGGTCTGACCCCGCCGTGGCAGGGTCGGGGCCGGCGACCGCCGAAGCACCTGCAGCCTCCTGCTGACGACGGCGCTCCTTCGCGGCCTCGACCTCGCGGACCCATGCCGCGTCCTGTTCCGCCGACCGGTTGAGGACGGCGGCGCTGGCTCGAAGGGACTTCACGGGGGTGGGCCCCATGTGCTCCGCCTTCCGCTTCAGCCTGTAAAATAAAAATGAGAGCGGTCGACGAAGTCGAAAAAGAAGACGAGTCCCCTTAGCTCGAAAACTCACCCGGAGATCGGCACCAGGGGCCTCGACCCCGCACGGTCCGAGCCGCTCGAGGCGGCAGGCGGTGGCCTCGCGGCAGCCCCACCCGCGGACCAGGCGCTCCGTGGGGCTCTCGCCGGCGCACCACTGCGCGTCTTCTGCGCTTCCGAGGCCAGCTGGCCTCGGGTCCTCACGCCTGACGGCGGCACCGCCGACGACGATGTCGGCGCCACCGCCCCGGTCCCCTCCCGGGCTTGCGGGGCCTGGGCTGAGGCAGGCGCCCCCATCGACCCCACTTGCTGGGTCCGGGGCAAGGCAGCCCCTCCCGCCGAGGGGCCTGCCTCCTTCTTCTCTTCCTTCTTCTTCTTCTCCTCGTCCTCCTCGTCCTCCTCGACCTCCTCGACCATAACGACCGAGGAGGACGACCCTGCGACGGGCTCCAGCAGGGGACGGATGTCGGGGAGGCTCCCCAGCCCGGTCGCGGCCTCGTACAGCGACAAGGCGTCGTCGTCCTCGCCGCTGCTGTCATCGTCCTCCCCCGACATGGTCTCGGAGGGCGACGGCTCCAGAGGAAGCCCGTCGAGGGCCTGCTGGCGCCGGAGTTTCTTCCGCGCCTCCGCCTCTTTGGCCTTGCGGGCCGCCCGTTTCTTGGTCGACTCCTTGACCTCCTTCTTCTTCGAGGCGTGCTGCCGTCGAGCGTCCCGGGCAGGCTGGTCCTCCGGTACCGGCGGTCGCGTCTCCCGCAGCGCTGATAAGTCCTGCACAACATCGACCGGGTTAAGGGGATCCAAGAAACAAGCAAAACCGAAACGAGCACACCGACTCAGAGAACTTACCATGGGCTCGAACCCCTCAGTGGGCCTCATGGGGAGCCGGTCAGCTTCCTCCGCCTTGAAGGTCCCGACCATCCGGCGGGCTCGACGCAGCCCCTCCTCGAGGGTGAGGGCCTCGTGGGACATCCGGCTCCCCTCTAGAGACGCCTCCGGAGTCATCTGGTCGAGGCGCAGTCGACGCCGGCACAGCGGCATCACCCGGCGGCGATGGAACGCCGTCGCTACCGCCGCCGCCGTCAGGCCTCGAGCACGAAGCTGCTGCAGCGCCGCCAGCAGCGGGTCCAGACGCGGCTTCTCGGCGTCCGGCACTCCGTATACCCAGCGATCCTCTCGGGCGGTCAACACGCGGTCGGTGTACTTCGGCAACTGGTTGTCGTCGTTGCGGAGGTAGAACCAGCCCTCGTGCCACCCGCTGTTCGAGGAGATGAGACGAGCCGGGATGTACTGGTCCGCCCGGCTCGACCTCAACTGCAGGACGCAGCTCCCTACCCGCGCCGCGTAGAGGACGCCCTTCTCCCCCGCCCTCTTCGCGAAGAGTTCGCCCTTGAAGAGGTGAAGCCACAGGTTCCACTGTGGCTCCACCCCGAGATACCCCTCACATACCGCCGCAAAGATGGAAGCCTGTGCGACGGCATTGGGGGCAAGGTGATGGAGCTCCACCCGGTAGTAGTGGAGAAGCGCTCGCATGAAGACCGACGAAGGGATGCCGAAGCCCCGCTCGTGGAAGCATACGAAGCTCACCACATACCCTTCCGGGGGCGCCGGCTCCCGGTGGGCCGGCGGCGGCGCCATCCACTCCGGCCGCGACCGGTTCGTCCTCGGCCGCAGCAACCCATCTTCAACTAGCTCCTCCAGCTTCCTCTCCGTCACCGAGGAGGTGGCCCAGTCTTCGGCGGGGAGGATTTGGCTCTTTCCGGCCATCGGTGTTGTCGGGAGGAAGATGAGCGAAGAAGGAGGTGGCGGCGGCAGCGGCGATGTGGGCGGAAGGCGCAAGATGGCTAGGGTTTCCTGAGGCAAAGGATGGCAAGAGCGCAAAGAACCGGAGGGGAACACAGACCCCCGGGTCTCGTTTTTATAGACCGGGAAGAAGTCCAACGGCCGCGCGAAAAGGTAGGAACAGTTTCCCGCAGTAAATGCACTCACCTAACCGTCCCCCACGTCTTACAGGAGCAAGGCACGTGGCCGTCCCCCACGCCGTAACCGAACGCCACGTCGCCCACTACCGCGCCGATCTCGCCCTAAAAAGGCGCGCCTGGCTAACGGGCGGGACGAGATCCACGGACGGATATTCCAAGATTCCCATAACGGGCTCCGAGCCCGCTTTAAGTCTCGAGGGAACGAAAGCTGGCCCTCGACCCGGGTTCGACAGCTGCCCTCGAGCAACAGAGCAAGGGACGACCAGGGATGCGCCCGTACATGGCCAGGGCTCGAGCCACGCTCTCGAGGCATCCCAAGACGTATTCGTGGCCAAAGGACGAGGTCGAAGCAGGAATCCCCTCGGGGGAGGCATCGAGCCCTCGGATCCTGTCGCAGGGAACCGACATCCGCACGACCACTCCTTGGCATCTTTGAAGAGTGTCTCCGGGCCACAAGCCGACTCCTAACGACTGGAGCACGGACTCTCACTCGAATCTCCCCGCTAGCAGCTCACCGGAGATCGCCGGACTCGCCCAAACGGGGTAGTACGACGTTCCCCACCCCTCCTCCTCCTTTCCGAAGGAAGAGCGTGAGGGACGGACAACGAAAGACGGCAGGGACTCTGATCGACCTCGTGCGCGCGAGGCTCGGGGGCTCGGCCGCATCAACTACTCCCTAATAAAACACAAACAAGACCTCGGAGGAGATTTTCTCAATACTCCACCGAGGCCTCGGGGGCTACACCCGGCGGGTGCGCTCGCGCGCCCCCACCGGAGAAGTTCTGAGAACGCTCAGACGCCCCTACTAGAAAAGCAAACGGCGCTATGACTCCAGTTCATCTGTAAAAAGCCTCTAGGAGAGTGAACATACACTCACCCAAAGGCTCGGGGGCTACTGTCGGTACCAATACTATAGGGGTACCCACATTTAACGATAATAAAAGCTAAAACGGCTAAGCCACGACAAAACACAGCCCACTTAAAAAACGCACGTCAGGTCCGCCTCGTACGAGGCCGGCTCGACGGAATGCCTCGACCGCACCCCGTCTCCGACTCGTACGAGGCCCTCTCGACGGGAGGCCTCGACCGCGCTCCGACCCGCACGAGGCTCGACCGCCCCCCGGGAGCGCTCCGACTCGCGTGAGCCCGGGTCGAGGCGCTCGACCCCCTCTGTCTCCACCTACCACGGGACAAAAAGTCATGGCATTTAATACAAACTACCAACCACCACCTACCGGCATGGCCGCGGCCTGGGTCGACGTGGGAACAATACTAGTGTCAGTCTTCACTGTTTTACCGCCCATCCCGTGATGGGAGGTGAAAAACGTCACTATGCCCACCATACCTAACACTATGCATCACTAGTAACCCTCGAGGGAGGATACGACAAGACCCGTACACCGCAATTCCAGGGATTCGGATTTATCCGTTCGGCCTCGACCCGGCCTCGACCCGGCCTCGGTCCTCAACACAGCGCAACAGGGAAGAAAGGACGGTATGGCACGGCGCTCCGGGTCATTTCAGCACCTCATCTTCTACGACATCACGTGCCCAGGGATGGCCTCCCATTTCTAGGGCACGTCGCTACAGTCACCTCAAACAGGGACCGACAAAACATCATTTCAAGGCTCCCGTCGTCTTGGCCTCCCCCCGTTCTATAAAAAGGGGAGGCCGGGGCTTCACAAGGGGCAGGGAACGACGGACGAACGACGAGCCATATACAAGATAGAGATCAACATCTCAAGCAATCATCTTGTATTTTCTTTTTCTCTTTTGAGATTTGGGCTCGACGCCCTCTCTCGCAAGCTTGTAACCCCTACACAAGCACCTCGGTGCAAGGAAATACAAATCTCTCCTCCCCCCACTGGACGTAGGGCCTTCTTTTGCCCGAACCAGGATAAACCCCCGTGTGTTCTCCTTGCATCACCATCCAGGAAAGGGACACGCAGCATTTTACTCGTTGGTTTAGGACCCCCTCGGGTCCGAACACCGACACTATTGCAAACGTCAACGAACTGGATCAGTCGGTGATGACTTAATCAATCAATGAACTGAATAACTGATCCATATTGAAGAGATCGCCTAATATATTTTTCTAACCGTATCGGAGATAAACTCTATCTCGGTGACCGGAATATACTGGCCGGCAGACCACGACTAAGGATGGCAACGGGTCGGGTTTGGATTGGGTAGAGTCTCCGTGCACTCAAAACCAAAACCCGAAGTCGAAACCCGAACCCGAACCAAACACCGATTCAGGTGGAAATCCATCACCAAAACCAAACCCGCGGATACCCGAAATCCGAATGGATACCCGAAACCCACGGATAAATATATACATATTCACATGTATAAATAAGAGTTAACAAATAATAAATATTTTCATGAGTCAATTTTGAATAGATTTAATAATCTAAGTAAACAATTTATTATTAACATATTATAAAACATGAGTTTTAGTTCCAAATGATTTATTTCGGATATCCATGGGTGGAAAACCAAACCCGAAAACCGTGGGTGAGAAATCATCCCTAAACCCGAACCCGCAGGACCCGAAACCCGCGGATATCCACCCTGAACCCGATCCCCTGCCATCCTTAACCACGACGGACGGCCGATACTCAGATACTTCTAACGTTCTCTTTTATATAAAGCACACATATATCTATATCTATATCTATATCTATATCTATATCTATACTTAATAATAAAGAGACAAAATTTCTCACCTCCCATTTTTTCGTTCGGCCCTCCCCTAACTACTTGGCATCACTCTTCTTAGTTTGGAATTGAAAAACCACCACTCAACATCACACTTCTTAGTTTAGAATTGAAAAATATTATTTGCATTACCTCTTTATTATTAGGTATAGATTTACAACAGATATAGACAAGCCACCTAATTAAACCGAGTCAATCTCTCCTTGATTTTCCATAAAGAATAATAGTCACTTAATTAAACTGAGTCAATCTCTCCTTGATTTTCCATACGAGACAAATAATTTAGTGCAGATATTATTTATTATGGGTCTTATTAGTGTTTAATTGAAACACGGTTGAGTTAAGCCTAAGTATTCTGGCTCACGCACGTCGGGCAACGTTCGTTTTAAAGAGGCAAAATTTCTCTCCTTAATTTTTTGGTTCGACCCATCCATCCGTGTCTAACTCTGTAATGACCATCCATCCCACTTAGTATGTATAAGGCAATCCGCTTCAACGCGGTTTAGAAGAGTTTCTTGTGTCAAAACTGAGCAGTATTTTCATCGAGTCAAACATCATCTCCTGTCCTAATCAAACTCTACCGCCTCTTGCAATCTTGGTCCAAGTAGACATACAACCTCCCACGACTCTCCCTAGCCAAACATTTATAAATAAAAGACACAAGTAATACTAATAATGCATTAATGTGTAATGTATGCTGAGTGCAGATTGTTGTTTCGAGCTTAACAAGATGCACATGCGGTTTATTACGCTGACCGTTTCCTTTTTTCGGAGTTCCTTTCTTCCACGTCGTTTTTTTGAACAGGCTCGCTCGCACACGAGCCTGCTCTACGCTGCTTTCTTGGAGTAATCTTTGACCAAAATAAGCTAGCATTGGAAAGGTAAAAGTCGCCAATAATTCCACACTGGTTGCTACCAAATTCTAACAATAAATATAGTATTTTAAACGTTGACCTTTATCTATAATAAACATGTATTTTATTAATAAATTGTTTAGGAATAAAAAAAATTATTACTATAAGATGAATCGGTTGATGACCTAACTAATCAAACCGTAAACTTAAATCTTGAACACTTTGTCATCCAATCTAATAAAAATAAATGTTTCTTCAAACTATATGCACATGTCAGTGCAAATCTCTAAGTATATAATGAGAAATTTACATATTTAGGACTTCAATCGTCGCGTTTCGCAATCTTAACCCCAAACATCAACTTCGTTAAAATAGGTTGTACTTACTTTAATTAGAGACTATAGTCATAATTTACTATAAGCGTTTGATAGTTTCTCCCGTTGCAACGTACGAGCATGTTTGCTAGTAAAGATTTAAACTTTACAATCTTTAACCATTAATTCAGCTAATAATTTTAAACTATTATAATACAAACATGGTATGGTTAGATTTATAATTAAACACGCTATTTAGTTATCATAAATAAATTTATAAGTATAAATAATATAGTATAAAATAAATAAATAGCTAATGTGTAATTTGAAAGACAATATAATATTAAATTGTGTTTTATACAAGAGAATACGAGCAACTTTGAGAGACTCCTTATACTCTTCCTACTTTAAAGAAATAGAGATTTTGTTGAAAATAAATACCCTTCAACAGTCTTTTAAATGGATCTCTAATATAGACACCCCATTTCGGATTTCTCACTGTCTCAAGATAAAGAGCGAGGATGACTTTCTAAAGTACGCATAAGATATAGGAAAGATGTTGGAGTGTACAAAAACATAGAAAACGATTTTAGTCAAATGACTTTCTAAATGACAACTTAGAAAGTAAATTTTAGAAAGACTCTTGAGATGTTCTAAAGGAACGAGTGAGTTGCTATATTTCAGGTGCCTGATTTTTTGAGAATTTTTAGACAACAACCGACAAGAGACAGGTATTACAATTAAGAGGACAACTCACAAGTGACAAAGAACATTTTTTTCTATAGCCAAACAATGATAAAATTATATATTGTCTGAACAACAACAAAAAATCAAACACCTGATATATAGGAGAAGTAAGGAAGTAATTGTTTATTTGTTTCAAACTCTCGTTTCTAAAAGATTAATTAGCCAACGGCCCAGTTCATTTTCATTACAGAATATACAGATCTTTCAAACCCGGCCCCTGCCAGTTCCTCTTGATAAAGTTATCCTTTTTTTCAGTAATAGCACTATTTTTGGAAATCAATCACATGTCTTTTTCTAAAAAAAATCAGGCGCATCTTTGCTTCCCAAATCCTGTTTTTTCATGACCCCCGCACTTATATAAGAGAACACATGGATATAACAAAGAATTTTTCATGACTTTCCCATTTTGGACATATCCCCAGATGTCCGTCCTGTTCGCTTGAACTTATTAGTCTAGCTTGTTAGCCATTGTATAATGTTTTTCTCTCACAACAAATCAGTCAACAGTATTTTCAGCCATGACTTATCAGTGAAACGAACAACGCGGTCGCCTTTGACTGGCCCAGCGTTTCATTGGTTGTTGAGCTTTACAGTAGTCTCTTGCTTTGCTTGCCGAAGAAGCCTCCTCCGTGACGCTCAATAATGTTTTTAGACGATTCCATACAAAAGCGTAGTAGTAGAACTTCTGGACGAGAGCGATGCCTGCCAGGAGAGCGATATGTGATATGTGCTCGCGCGTCATTAATGAATGAAATAGAAAACAGTCTGTACTTTTTAGCTTTTTTTTTGTCGGAACAATGTTTTTCTCTCGCACCAAATCAGCCAATAGTGTTTTTCAGCCGGCTTATCAGCACAACCGAACGGGGCCAAAATGTCCTTAAATAATCCTCTGATTTGAAATGTCTAAGGAGTAGCTTGCTTTGCAAAGGCATAAGTACAGCCCCAGCCCCCACTAAGGGCTTGTTTGGATGCGCATGTATTCGTCTCAATCCATATGTGTTAAAGTGGATTGAAGTGAAATTAAACTAAGTTTCATTCCATTCCACTGCAATACATATGGATTAAAGGAAATACACATACATCCAAACAAGACTTATTGAATTCCTTTTCTGATCCTTTCGCTAATCTAAAGCAGTATAAGCTTGCTTGGTGCATTGTGTGTGTGGTAAATCAAGGAACGCTCACCATGATTGAAAATCCATTGACCACTTTGGCAGCTGATCAACATATAGTAATAAGTAACCTACTGGCCAAATGGCCCACGTGGCCAGTGGTCACAAGCAAAAAAAGCTGACGAACACGCTGACGCCAGCATCGACGTCACACATCAGGGCAAGTGACGGCTACTCCTACTACTCGATTGCCAAGCCATCAGTCATCAGCAGCTTAGCTCTCGATCGACTGAAAAGTCTCTCGTTGAGACTGACGTTCCGTCTCTGTGTCGCTACAGAGCACGGATTACTCTACCGACTAAGAGGGTGTTTAGTTTCCTTTAAAATTCCAAATTTTTACACTCTCTCCATCACACCAATCTTTAGATATATGTATGAAGCACTTAATGTAGGTAAAAGAAATAACTAATTACACAGTTTGGTTGTAAATCACGAGACAAATCTTTTGAGCCTAATTAGTTCATGATTGGACATTAATTGCCAAATACAAACGAAAGTGCTACAATATCAAAATTCTAATTTTTTTACATCTAAACACCCCCTTATCCGAGATAATAATGCATGCACGCAGCGTTCGACATCGGCGGTACACTTGGGTAGGCCCTGTTCGCTTGATCGAAAGTACTCTTCGCTGATTTGTTGTGAGAGAAAAATATTATTTATTAGTTAAAAAAGTACGGTTTATAAGACAAACGAACAGAGCTTCGCTGGACTTTAGCATGGTGAGTCGCCGTTCAAAGGTTTGGTGGCGAGGCGGCGACGACCGTACGTGCGGAGCACGCTTCCTATTGGCATGGACGCAAAGGAAGTTTGTAATTCTGCGGTAGCTCCTTCGTTCCAAAGTTTGACGAAATAACCAGCTGATGAGACGTGAGGTGTTGGGAGCACGCAAAATATTGCACCTCTTCATGGTCGTGGTTGTCGTCGCAGTCGCGACGCTGAGCTCTATATGTAGCAGGCCTCATGCATCATCCGCAGACTAAATTGTGGGCACCGATGAATTGTACACACAAGTTGCTTCGATCCTTGAGTTCTTTCTTTTTCAGAGACATCTATGGTCTCTGGAGCCAGCCAGCGGTGCTGCGCGCATCATTGAACACGACCGATCCATTACCAATCACCTGTGGTTAAATGAGCTCCTCTGCTCCTGCCGTATTCAGTTTGGCCTTGTTTAGTTCACCGATTCGGTGAACTAAACACTGTGCTGATTCACTGTTCCTTTTTTGTTTTTATTTGGTAATAATTGTTTAAACATTGATTAATTAGGATCAAAATGTTCATCTCGTAAAGTACAATAAAACTGTGCAATTAGTTTTTGATTTCATCTACATTTAGTACTTCATGCATGTGCCGATATTTTGATGTGATGGAGAATCTTCTTTTTGCATAGTGAAATTTAGGGATGAATTTGGGGAAGGCCTTTGTCTGAAACGCACACTGTGCACGTGTTCAACGTTGATCCCCTTCTCCTTCGAGATCCAGAGTGCAAACATGCATGCTGATGGCGACGTACGCGAGGGAGCTAGATAGACTACTAATGACTGAGCTTCTAGCGGAGGAGTAACGGAATATATATATGGCCTCTTGTTTAGATGGGTAAAAAGACCTAAATTTTTTTTTCACAGTATCCGTCACGTCGAATCTTTGACACATGTATGAAGCATTAAATGTAGGTAAAAAATAACTAATTGCACAGTTTGTCTGTAAATGTCGAGACGAATCGTTTGAACCTAGTTAGACCATGGTTAGACAAACTTTGCCAAATAACAACGAAAAAAACTACAAAAAAAAAAATTTCCCAAAAATTTTCACAACTACCTTGTTTAGATTGGAGAAAATTTCAACTCGATGAATAGTACCACTTTCGTCTTATTTGGCAAATATTGTCCCATCATAGACCAACTAGGCTCAAAAGATTCATCTCGTGATTTCCAACTAAACTGTGTAATTAGTTATTTTTTTTACCTACATTTAATACTCTATGCAAGCGGCTAAAAATTGATGTGATGGAGAGAGAGTGAAAAAACTTAGAATTTTAAGGTGAACTAAACAAGGGCTAAACGGGGCCTATATACGAGTACATGGATGCTCTCTACAGCTAAAGATGGCAACGGGGCGGATTCGGATCGGGTGAAGTCCTCGTGCACCCAAAACCGAAACCCGAAGTGAAAACCCGAATCCGCCCCGAACCTAGAATCGGGTGAAAATCCATCCCCGAATCCAAACCCGCCGGATCACCGAAACCCGATGGATCCCCCCGAAACCCGAAGATCTATAGCCTCGCTGAGGTGGATGAGCTGCTCCGCCGCCGTGAGCTCCCGCGCCGTGAACCGCCGGAGAAGCCGCTGCCGCTCGGATCTGGCCCAGAGGAGGAGGTGGCACCGGATCTGGGACCGCTACTGCTGCTCCTCCACCCGCCGACGCCGGATCTGGTGTTGGCCGCCGCATGTGCTTCGTGCGGCCTCCAGCCGCCGTCGCAAGAACCGGCCGTAGGAGCCCCTGGCGCCGCACGAGAGAGAGCGGGTGAGGGAGAGATGGAGCCGCGCACGCCCCCGCTCCAGGGATCCGCACCGCTGCCGCCGTGTGAGAGAGAGATGAGGGAGGGAGGCGAGCGGCTGAGGGAGGGAGGCAGAGTGGAGAGGCCGGCGAGGTCGCCCGTCGCCGTCGGCCGTCGGGGACTCAGGGCGTCGCCGCGTCGGGTGGCGGGGTGCTGCGTGTCGCGTGCGGGCGTGCGGCGGTGGCTGCCGTGCGCGTGCGGGGTGTGGGGCGCCTGGGAGCGAGCTGCGAGCGGATGTGGATGAGGATTGACGCCTGAAGGATTTCGGCTTATATAGCTAGGGTTCTAGTTGGGCTTCTATTGGGCTGAATGTTTCGGGGCCCCGATGGAGCTCCACGGGTGAATTGAAGAATCCGCCCCAAAACCGCAGTGTTTCGGGTATCCGAACCCGCAAAACCGTGGGCGAAAACTAAGAACCAAAACCGAAAACCGAAAACCCGAAACCCGCGGATATCCGCCCCGAACCCGATCCGCTGCCATCTTTATCTACAGCTGAGTCTGGCAATAACGCACTACAAGCTGCTCTCTGCAGCTGAGAGTGTGTACCTGATGACAATCAGGGCCTCATGCCGTCACTGGCACTACTGCAGCTGAGTACTCCAATTGTGCTCACGGATGGCCGGATGTGGATGGCTGGTTCTAGAACCGAACCGGCCGGAACTACCGTGTCCACCACGCAGATTTGACCCCGGAGTCGGCGAGGCTGCTGGTGAGATAGCGCTGGAGGGGGAGAGCGTGGATTGCATTTTTGACAGCGCTACAGACAAAAAAAAAAAAAGGTTCAATACCTTTTTTTTTTGTCTGCTTCAAAAACAAGACCTAAAAAATAACTCTTTTTATAAATGGGTCTCCAGGAGAAAGGACTTGGATTATGCCTCTCCTGGCACCAAGAATAGGTCTTCCATATAAGTACTCTGTTAGAGACTATAGGTATTATATTGGAGACCCATTTTGGGTTTGGATTCCGCAATGGATCTCCTGTTGGAGGCAGTCTAAGCAAGCGGTTTTCATTGGTGCATGCACAGGATTTGTCAATGTGCACATGTTTGTGGTTGCTGTGTTTTAGGCCTCGTATGTTTCCAGGTGTTAAAGTTTAACTCCCATCACATTAATGTTTCCTCAAATGCATGGAGTACTAAATATAGACTAATTGCATGTATGTCGGCACAGATTAGGAGTAATTTACGAGACAAATCTATTAAGCCTAATTAGTCCAAGATCGGAAACTGTTTGTCAAATAAGACGAAAGTGCTACAGTGTTTATTAAATTTTAACTCCTCTACCCAAACAGCCCCTTAGGTTAATACTTTCTTTTGGCAACCGATCGAGGATGGAAAGGACAATGCGCTTCCAGCTGAAGCTAAGGTATAGGCAGGCAGCGTGACCGACGACGAGAGATGACGCCCGCGCTGCTGACGCTGTCTCGCTCATGTCACTCAAACTGAATCGAATTTACTACGTATTTTACTCTATATACATATATTAAGCCGGCCGGCATGGAAGAATGCTGCTTTGTTTCCTGGTTGCAGGACTACTGTTCCTCGGCTATTTGACCATATGTACCTGTAACGTGTCCGTTTGGCGATGGGCCTGCACTGGCTTGCTGGCAGACTTGGGTTACTAGCTCTAGGATGCTAGAGCAGCAACTGCCGCGAGTTGCAACTGGGTAAAGTCTAGTAGTAGCATGCTGGAGAGGCAACACTGCAAGTAGCCGTCGGTGCATATTTGTGCTTCATTCTAATCTGATCCACAACATGCACGTGGAACGGCAGCATGCGTGTATCTGCAAGATTTGTGTACCTCTTGATTTAATTTGCTAATGACGACATTGAGAATCTTGAGGTCCACTACTGGCCAACTCCCCTGTTAGTTTAGGGTCTAAATGTCTAGTTTGTTGAGTGATGAAGTAATTAATATTTCCATAAAAAGCAGAGGTCAATCAATGTGTTGACCAATGGCCTCAACAAGTGACCTGCTACGACCGTGCCAGATATGAGAGATTTAACTTTTTACCATCATAAGGATTGACACCTCCTGAGATAGCACCTCAACGGTCGGCGATACTACTTTGGCACGCAACGAACGAAAACGATACAAAAATACCACAATTGGTGAGTTGGCACGCCAGGTCCGCTGTCCAGGCTGCATCCGAGTCAGCAAGGGGGTGGAAAATGCCACGACTGCCCCTGCCTCTACTGCCTAAAGCAGCTGGCCCACAGTCACTCCCTTCGCCTGGCCCGTTTCTTTCTTCTTCTCCCCGCTCTCGTTGTTGCATAATTCAGTCACATAATTTACAGTTGGTGATGAACACTGAGCACAGGCACATAATTTGATAAAGCAGTGGCACATAATTAAGTAGAAACCATCACATGTTCAGATAGCTAGGATGTGGCCATTGCCTACATCCATTGTCTTTTGGCCACTCACATGACAGAAAGTCAGGCCACCACATTGTATGTGGGCCACTTACATCACACACGGTTAAGGCCATCACATTGTCTCTTGGCCATTTACATAGGTTACACAAAAGATTACACAACATGCCTTCATCAGAAGTTTCATTTCTTCCCTTTCTTTGCTGGACTCTTCTTGGGTGGAGCCTTCTTTGCTAGACTTTTCTAGGCTTGGGTCTTCTTTGCTGGAGTCTTCCTAACCTTGCTAGCCAGTTGCTTCCTTCTGGGTGTCATCTTCTTTGGACCACCATCAGCAGCCATGTGTTCCATTTGGTTGACAACTTGCAACTCAAGGCAGATGTTCCTGTGATGAAATGCATGGTTCAATGTTGGAATATTTAACAGACAGATTTTAGCAGTTTTTGTGCATTACCTTGGAGGTGTTCTTGGGCTTGATGGTGGCACATCCAGGAGGTCCCTCTCTGCTACAGCTGCTTCTTGTGCTGCCGCATTTGCCTTGGCTGCTGCTGCTTCTGCCTTAGCTGCTGCTTCTTCAGCTTGTCTTGCTGCCTCCTTAGCCAGTGCTGCTCTTGTTCTTAGTGTTCTTTGTTTAGGTGGTGTGTTGTCCTTCTTGGCCTTCTTTCTTCCACTTCTCACTGTTGTATTCTTGGTCTTCTTCCTATCATGAAACAAAACAGTTATTTTAATTATTGCTTAGTTCATGTAACAAACAAAATAGTTCAGAAATAACCTTTTCTTTGTCCCTGTTAGTGAACACCTTCAGCTTCCAGTTATGTGGCCATACTCCCCACAACCAGTGTATTTGACTTGCCTAGTTCTTTTTCCCGTTCTTTCCCCAGGACCAAGGTATATTTTCTTCTTAAGCCTGCCTGATCCTTTTTTTCTTCTTGGATACTGGTGGCGGTAACTTGAAACCCTTGTCGACCTCGGGCCATTGGTCTTTGTCAGTGATGTTGGGGATTTTACCATGGTAGGCAACCTGGAACTTCTCAACAGAGTAGTAGTTGTGCACAAATATGTCCATTTGGGGCTGCCTCATTGTTGTGATGATAGCCAATGCATGTGGGCAAGGCTTTCCTGTGAGCTGCCATTCTCTGCATGTGCAGATATGCTGTGGAAGATACATAACATGTCTCCTCACCTCTTTATTCTTGTAAATGTCAGCCCTTAGTCACTTTGAGGTGTCCTAGACCTTTGGAAGCTGCATTGAGCTGGTGTATGACAGCTGGTAAGATGCCAGGGCTCAAGGCAGTTGAGATCTTCCTTCTCTTAGCAAACAAAATCATTGTCTTCTCCCTAATAGCATCAGCCAATCAATGCACAGGCAGATCCTTGTGCTCTTTGATCCAGGCATTCCAACTTTTAGCTAGGTTATTATTGATATAGTCACACTTGATTTCTGTGCTGAACTTGCTCCTAGCCCAGAGTAGGTTATGGTGTTTTTTCAGCCAAACAAGCACTTTAGGGCTAGCTGCCATAACCTTGTCAAAGAAAAACTTAAATTTGTGAGGAGTGTATGCCCTAGCTGCAGGCCACATATTCTTAGCATAGACATCTCCTATGTAATACTTCTTCATATTCTCCATCAAGTGTCTGAAACACTCTCTTTTCTCACAATGAGGCCACACCTGAGCCACTACTGCCTCCAGACCCTTGCAAGTATCAGTGCACACTGCTAAATGATCCATAGGCCCAATTGCTTTGCTAAGCTGCTCCATAAACCATATCCAATTATCCTTGGTTTCAGAGTCAAACAGTCCAAATGCTAATAGATACATCCAGTTGTGGCCATCCAAAGCTTGGGTTGAAGGCAAGTGGTCATTCCACAGCCCATTAAGAGATGTGGAGTCTATACTGATGTAAGGCCTACAACCATTCCTAAATTCATCTATGGCAGCCTTGAAACAGCAAAAAAATCTGGTGAAATGAATCTGTCCTTCTACTTTCTCAGTATTTATCTCCACAAAACTGCCAGGTGATCTCATCTCAACCTCTGCCTTAAATCTATACAACCAGTCAAAGAAATCATCCCATTTCCCAAAGAGCTTGTTGGATGCTCTTTGTCTGCCATACACTACAGTCTGGTATGGAATCTCAATCTTGTATTTGAACTGCAACTCTTCCTGCAGTTCCTTTAGCCCCATACTTGGCTTCCTCTTGAGCCAAGGAATAGCCCTCTCTGCCACCCAACCTTGTGAGGCCATTCTACCAACCACTCTGATTCTAGAGGCACAATTATGTTGTCCTTCATTTATTTAGATCTGCATATGCACAAACAAATAAAGATAAGTAAGCAGCCACAGAAAACATACATACAGTACAATGCAACAAAAAATGCATAAACAAAGTACCCTGACACTCCCATCATGTTGGGTTTTAGCTCTAATAATCCAAGGACATCCAAGAGAAGCACAGTTCCCCCTAAACCTTGATGTATCTGAGTGTGTCGTATCAAGCTCAAATTCATTCACAATTGCATGTTGCCTCACAGCTAATCTCAAATCATACATAGAAGGGTAACAAACCCCTATAGACATATCTAGATTATCCCTGTCCCAATCAAACAATGGCTCCTCGTCCACATTGTCATCAACTGGAACAGCTGCTTCTGCCATATCACTCTGCATCTCAGCTGTCATGGTAGGGATAGACACGGATTCCCTAGTTGCTTCCTCTACTCTCTCATCTACTGCTTTGAAACCCATTGCCTCATACACCTTATCTTCTTCAACAGTTTCCTTGGCCTCTCCATCCTCATCAGGTCCTGCTAAGATAGTCAGCTCAACCCAACCAATTAGTTCTGCTGCTTCCACGGGCACAGATGGAGGTGAAGAGCTGCAAGTGTCACCAGTGCCTTCAACATTATCAGGAACAACACTGCCTGCATTACCAACAGCTGCACTGCCTTGTGCAGAGGTGACACCAGAGGTACACCTAACACTAGAGCTAGCATTGGCAGTTTGATCATGCTTGTTCACAACATCCACTACAAGTACAGCTACCTTGTCATTCCATCTATCGTTTATGAGCTGTTCAAAATGTTCATTCCTCCTTATTTTTCATTCAGACTCACTATCAGTATCCACCACCCACACTGCCAGTGTCTGTGAAGGTTCCCAGATTATCTTGGTGGCCATTTCATCATGAAATTTTCCAAGAGAATATTGTACAGTTGAAAGGTCTTGATGGCTAGAGGGGGGGTGAATAGCCTTTTAAAAATTTCTACAAAGACAAGCTAAACAAGTTTATCAATATAACAAATAGCGAGATGCGTGTTTTGCTTAGCCTACGGGGTGTTTGCAAGCCACCTATCCAATTCACAATTCTAGTATATTTGCACTCAACCGCACAAGTCAAACCGAGAAGAAAACTACAACTAGCAAGCTACACAAATAGGCTACTCTAGCAAAGTAACTAAGAAATTAATACAAGAGAGAGTTAGAAGGGTATCACCGAGGGACGAAGTATTGAGCCAACCAAACAATATGATCAAGAGATGAATTCCACAATACACAACCGCCGGGATCGATCAATCACAATAAGAATGTTGACACAAAGATTTATCCCGAGGTTCACGTGCTTGCCGGCACGCTAGTCCCCGTTGTGTCCCTCTTCACCACGTGGTTCGGTGGCTAATCGGTCACACACCGAGCCTCTCAAAAGGCGCCACAAGAACCTACCAAATGGCAAAAGGTTGCAATGACACGACCAATTTACTAATGTTGCCTTTGGCGCTTCGCTGAGGTAGGCACAAACCCCTCACAATCACCGGAGGTGGCCAAGAACAATCACCAACTCTTGCCAACGCCTCCAAGCTGCTCCAAGCCGTCTAGGTGGCGGCAACCACCAAGAGAAACAAGAATCCCGCAGCAAATCAACCACCAAGTGCCAACTAGATGCTATCTCACAATGCAAATGCACTTGGATCACTCAATCTCACTTCGAATATGCAAAGAAGCAAGAGAGATGAGTGGGAGGGGAGTTGCTTAGCTCAAAGTGCTCACAAGTATGTCAAATGTCCAAGAGGTAGAGCTTTGAGCCGGCCAACGAGTATTTATAGACGTACCCCTTCGAATATAGCCGTTAGAAACTTGAAACAGCCGAAGTCGCGCTGACCGGACGCGCTGGTCAAACTGACCGGACGCGCCGATCACACAACGGCTACTTCGCGAACCACCAACCGGACGCGCTGGTCGCGCGGACCGGACGCGCTGGGCTCGACCGAACGCGCTGGTCCCGTACCGGACCGGACGCGCTGGTCAAGCCAAAGCAGTGCACAACGAAACAGCGACTGGACGCGCTGGTGAACTGACCGGACGCCACAGTGCCCGCGTCCGGTTGGAGTCCAGTAAGCTCCCTCAATGACCGGACGCGTCCGGTCGGTCATGACCGGACGCACCGCGCGTCCGATCAACAAACTGAAACACGCGCAGGCGCTGAACGCTGACCGGATGCGTCCGGTCAAACAGAGACCGCGTCCGGTCCAGCATCCGGTCACCACTATGACCTCCGTTCGCTTCCGTTCGATTTCCGACTTCCGGCGTAGTGAAAATAGGCATTTTAATTTCTCGAAAACGCCTGAATCCCGCCTCGCAAGCTCGGCGGGAGGGAGAGAGGACCCCAAACCCTCTCTACCGCTCAAACTCAACCGCCTTCGCAAATGTGCTAACACCACCAAGTGATCAACACCATGTGCATGTGTGTTAGCATTTTCACAATCATTTTTCGAGGCGTTATTAGTTCTATCCACATGCATATGATTATGAAATGTACACCTAGAGGCACTTAGGAGTTCAATAGCCGCGTCATTCCCCTCTTTATAGTACGGCTATCTATCCTATAATGTAACCACACCCACTAGGTGTCTTGGTTACTAAAACACAACCCTTAAGCATATACCTTTGCCTTGATCGCGTAGGGTTGCATCCAAATCCAAGTGTGGCCATCATGATCATCATGTCCATCTTGCCACCAACCTTGGAATGTACTAATCCTCATATGCTACATACAACTTAGGCATAGGATTAGTACTTAGGCATTGTCACTAATTACCAACACCAAACATAGGACTTTCAACAGTCCTGTCTAGCCACATTTCATGCTCCTGCTCAACCATTTCTACTTGCTCGTACTCACCATCAGCAACATATTTAGAAACCTTAACAACTAATCTAAACACGTTGCCAGGATCAATCCTGGCACAATAACGAACACAAACAAGAATCAAAGTGTTAGACGATTCCTACTGCGCAGCATCCCCAATCTCGTCAACAACACAAGGAGAATGTGAAGTCAAGTTTAACTTACCAAAAAGGACAACCACTCGAATCCATTGCCTCTTCGATCACCACAGTCTACATGAATTGCCTACGAAGCAAAGAAGGTGAAAAAAACCCAAATCAGTGTCATCAAACCCCAGTAGCGGAGCCAGGATTTTTGCGTAGGGTATGCCGAACCAAAATTTTCATATGCAAAACTGGTAAAATCCATTTAGCAATTCAGTAAAGTTTCATAAAAATTGCCCTACAATTCGGTACACAACTACTAAATGGCATAATAAGTCTTAAATTACAATATAGATATTTTTGATTTTATAAAGCTTCATAGTTCACAGATCGTACAACCAAGTTGCATAATACATATGTAATCGACCAATGCAATGCATCCCTAATTCCTACTGAATACATCTACAAGCTACATAAAAAATTACAACAATTAGCTAACAAATTAAATCACAGTAAAAAAAGTTAGGGTTACAAATTTGAGAAACACTAAAACTAAAACTAATAGGAGAGAATGGAGGGAGAAGCTCTCACTAGAAGGCGCTGCTGCGCTGGCCGCTGGGGCGTCGGGGCGGCCAAGCTAGGTCTAGCCGCGCCGCCGCAGCTGTCCTGGAGGTGGGAGGCGGGAGCCCGTGGCAGGGCCCTGCTTGCTGAGGCCAGCCACCGGGGACGGGGCGCCGGGGCGGGGATGGGGCGAGCCGGGGGAAAGGGCAGGGCACCGCCGCCGGCCGCCGGGGACGAGCGCTCGTGTCTAGGGGAGCGCTGGAGCGGCCACGCGACTGAGCAAGTTGTCCGTCGCCCGCGTCGTGACTCGAGGCAGGAGCTGGTGTGGTCTGCGGGAGAGCGGGGAGAAGAAAGAAACAGGCCGGGCGAGGGGAGTGACTGCGGCCCAACTGCTTTAGGCAGTAGAGGCCAGGGGCAGCTGTGGTCATTTGCCACCCCCTTGCTGACTTGGATGCAGCCTGGACAGCGGATCTGGCGTGCCAACTCACCAATTATAGTATTTTTGTATCGTTTTCATTTGTTGCGTGTCAAAGTAGTATTACCGACCGTTGAGATGCTATCTCAGGAGGTGTCAATCCGTAAAAAGTTAAATCTCCCCCAGATATGCTTGCAAAAGTCGTTCCCTGTGGGACAAGTCGACAAGGCTGCTGCCGCTACCGCTCAATTTTGCCATGTAGACTTTCTTTAATCTTTATTACTTTTCTCTGTCGGTAAGAGAATGCACTGATGATGAAATTAGGCAATATTGCTTGTCTTCCTCCAGACCAACTCATTTTTTTACTGTTGGGATCCGACAGCATTTTATGTTCGTTCCCTTATATATCCAGGTTCTTTGCATTTTATGTTCGTTCCCTTATTACTAGTCGCTTATGTGCACGTAACATGGACATCATACGCACTGCCGGAGCCGGCTACTTTGCTGAGGAGCCAGGCTCTCGGTAAAGCCTCTAAAGCTTTCAGCAAAGTCTTTGTCGAGCGTAGCTCTCGGCAAAAATCCGATTGGCAAAGGCTTCTTTGCCGAGAGCCCGACGCTCGGCAAAGCACGAAATAAAAAAATACGAAAAAACCTGAAAAAATATTTTTTAATCGGGGGAGGGGTCCACTGGCCAGCGCCCGCTCGTCTCCATCGAAGTCGCGGCATTTTTCGCGCAAAATTTGCGGCTACGCGGTCGATAGGATTCAAACTCGTGACCTCTCCCTCACGCGATGCCTCCTCTGCCACCTGCACTACACACTCACATGCGTCTATATGTCGTTTCGGTTACTCAAATATTATACTAAACCAAGTGAAAATTGATTATTTGAGGCCCTAAACGAATTCAAATCAAAAAGTTGTCAACTATAAAGTTTCATAACTTTTCGAGCACTACATTTTTCATATAGAAAGTTTTTCCATCTGAGGTCTTTTGAAAAATTCAAATTTTAAAATTTTAAATTTCAAACGTAGTTTTGCATGACAAGATTAATTCAAATGAAAAATTGGTCAACTACAATATTTCATAACTTTTCGAGATCTACAAACTTTATTTAGGAAGTTTTTCCATCCGAGGTCTTTTGAAAAATTCGAATTTTAAAATTTTAAATTTCAAACGTAATTTTGCATGACAAGATGAATTCAAATGAAAAAGTGGTCAACTACAATGTTTCATAACTTTTTGAGATCTACAAACTTCATTTAGGAAGTTTTTCCATCCGAGGTCATTTGAAAAATTCGAATTTTAAAATTTTAAAATTTTGAATTTCAAACGTAGATTTGCATGACAAGATGAATTCAAATTAAAAAGTGGTCAACGACAATGTTTCATAACCTTTTGAGATCTACAAACTTCATTTAGGAAGTTTTTCCATCCGAAATTGTGGTGCTAATATTGTTTACAAATCTTATATATCTCTCTTGTAGTTTCATGAAACTACATGAGAGACATATATATTTTGTGAACAACGTAATTATTACTTTGTCGAATAAAGAAATGACCAATATAAAGTTTGTAGATCATGAGAAGTTATGAAACTTTGTAGTTGAAAACTTTTTTATTTGAATTCGTTTAGGGCACCAAAATATGGTTTGAAAAATTGCTTTGCCGAGTGTTTTACTTTGGCACTCGGCAAAGAAGCCTTTGCCGAGTGTTTTTTTTTTGGCACTCGGCAAAGAAACTTCTTTGCCGAGAGTCGTTTATCGGAAGCTCGGCAAAGCCTTCTTTGCCGAGTGCAGAGGCTTTGCCGAGTGTTTTTTATTTAGCTCTCGGCAAGAAGCGGATTCTGGTAGTGACGTACGTTAGATGTGTATATATATCTGTACGCTCCATTATTAGTATATATGTTTAGTTTCTGGCCCCACTTTTTAGACCGAATCAGCGGGGAATCCCCTAAATATATATATTTTTTGTTTTTCCAATAAATGAAAGAATGCTATGTACACAATTCTGGCCCTACTTTGGGAAGTCAAATCAAATAACCAATGCAAATGCATGCTATTTCACCGTGAGGAGCCTTTTGCATATAAAGGCGGCTCGTGTTTTTAATTTTTCTCTCCCAGCAGTGCACAACACATTCTTTAATTTAACTATAATACACCAATGATCCGGCCGTCCTTACGTTAATTACCATCCCATCTCGCCTAGGTCTCTCCTCCCTATAAATAAACCCCAATAGAGTGGCAAGTGATGCGCTAGCTACTGCTAGACTACGTACCGGCAGCGGTAGGCCGGTAGCGGTAGAGAAGAGTGGTATAGTGAAATGGAGACCTTTGTAGCGGGAACTATGGACTTGTCTAGCGTGATCCGGCCGGCGCTTCACCGGATCACGTCCACCTTTGCTTCCACCAACAGCAGCTACGGCGGCTTCATCTCCCGCGTGCTCAGCTTCACCGGCTCCTTCAACGACCGGACCAGCCTGCTGCATGAGCACGACGCCGAGCTCGGGCGCCCCACGCAGACGGAGGAGGACGCCGCTCCTTCTCCGCCACCGGCGGAAGCACCAGAGGCGGCGGCGCCTGCTGCTGCATCGGTCACGACCGTGGCCGGCCACCCGTTCGACATCGAGGCGGGGACGACGCCGCTGGCCCCCACCGGTACCGCCCCCGAAGGACCGGCGGAGGGCCAGGAGGAGCCGGCCACCGAGGTCGACGCGGAGTCGAGGCGCGTGGGCAAGAGCGTCCAGACCGTCTGCCTCTTCGCCGCGTCCGCCTCGCTCGTGCTGTTCGCCAACCTCCCCAGCAACAAGCAGCAGCCCGGCCCCGGCGCCGCTCCGCCGGCGGCGTCGGCGGCGGGGCAGCACCCCCTGCTGTACAGCGCCGACATGGCGTTCATCAGCCTCGGGTTCTTCTCGAGCCTGGGCCTGTCCATGTTCTCGATCGTGGCGAGGCCCGGCGGTGAGGCGGCGGTGGCCAGGGTGCAGAAGTGGGGGATGGTGGTGGCCGTGGCGTCCGTGGTCGTGGCCTTCTCGCTGCGCGTGTGCATGATGCCCGCTGCCGCTGCCTAGTTGGAGGCCGGCCGCGCGCGCGCGTGCATGGGCATCGTCGTCTTCCTCTCGCCGGTGGTGCCGCGACATACTCTCGCTCCCTCGATCGCCGGTGGTGGTCCGCAGGCCGAGGCTTCGAGCAGTTCGGACGACGACGACGACGGTGACTTGACCTTGACTTGGTGGAGGATGCATTATAGGATCGGGAGTATGTCGGAGCCATCACAATTCACAGTTTTCTGTTAACGATTTGTGTACAGTATTGGTAAATCCGTGTGGACATAGGAGAATGAGAATCCACGGCGGCTTGCGGGTCGATCGGCCGCCGGCGTGCACGGTGTACAGATGTTTTGGTAGACTCATGTTTTAATAACTTTCCAATTGGATGCACCTCCATCCGATCCGCGCTCTCATCAGCGATGAAGAAGCCCCTGCCGACCGATCGAGTCCTCGCGCGCGAGGCGGCCGGCACACGTCGATCGATTTCGCCATGCGCGAGGCGGCGCACTTGCATGTTCCCGGAACGGAATATGCCCAGCCGGTTCTCCATCCGTCGCCGTCGATCGCACGGTGCATGCATGCTTTATATTAGGGGTTGGAACATTCGGTGGATTATTCATGGAAACGTGCTTGCTGTTAGTCCTAGCTGCTCGCTTGTGGTCAAACTTGAAAGTCTGACTACGGACAGTAGTACTACTACTGAATTGTGGGCGCCAGTGAGCCGTACGGCGGGAAAAAATTGATGGAAATGCCTCCCTATATACCTGCTATAAATAGTTACCACGTGTCCAATCTCACAGATCTAATGGCGCGTCTATAAGAGTTCCTCGCAGACTCTGCATGCTCCGATCATGGTCTCCCACGTCGCTGCTTTTCCAACACCGTCATACGCCATTAGATTTTTTAGAATAGACACGTGACAATTATTTATATCATATATGCAGTGAGGCACGGTGAATACAGTTTCTACCTAATTTTTTTCCATACGGCGATGCCTTCATCTTGGAAGTTTGAGCAACCAATCCCTCGCGGCCGGTCGCTTCCTTGACTTCCATCAGACAGCGAGGGGAAACCACATGTATAAATAACGCAGGCGAAAAGGGGCTGTAGAAAAAAGAGGGTCCGAAATTAAAATCCTCAGCCAGAGTGCAAGAACTAGTCCAGCGATAGATGCTTGCATTGCTGCTGACTACCGTGAACGAGAACGACCTCCCTTTTCTCTAGAGCGCACAATGCCACGTGGCCAAGGTCTATCAGAATCATATTATCACCTTCAGAGCCAGAGAGGGAGCTCACGCGATATGGCGATAGAGGATATGTGAGATGGAGCACGCCACGTCAAACGTATGAATGAGTACGAGTGAAGGGACTTGAGATTAAGGGCCTGTTGGTTCCGCGGCAGCCCGCCGCTTGACCGTGATAAGCGAACGCGGCTGGGACGCTATGTTCACGATTTTCAAGCGCGCAGTTATATACGCCGACACGGAACCAAACAATCTCTAGGAACCTAAACAGAAGATTTGAGACTTGAGAGTACAGGGACTATGATGATGGCTTTAGTCAGCGCCACGACACACTGTGCCGAGCTATGCCACATTATAGAGCACCCAACCGCAAAAGTCAGCATCTAAACCTGTGACACCGAGACGTGCAATCTCGGTGCCAAAGGTCATAACGCCGATATTGAGATCTACATTCGGAATATGGTCGCCTAGATGTATAAATGTGAATTTTTCTATTATAAAAAAGGTTGAAAATAAAGAAGTCAGGGGAGGATAGCCTCACGCGCACAGAGGGGGAGCGGAACCCATGCAACGCGTGTAAATTTGTCGGCACAGGAAAAAATAGACTTGCTAGTGCCCGGACGTCCGTTCAGGGCGTTAGCGTCCGGACGCTGCCGCGTAAAGGGAGCAAACGAGCGCATAGCGCGTCGGACTCGTGAGAGAGCGCACCTGCAGTGTGGCCCCGCGCAGCCCGGACGTTGCCCACGCTGCGCCGAACGTCGTCCCCGCCGCCGGCCGCTTCTCACGCAGATCCCATGTGCAACACTCGATCTATTTTTGAAACATCCAGATGCAACAATTGCAACATAAAAAAGAAGATAAATCAAACACTTAAAACAGGCGTCTGAAACACATGCGAAAACGCCTGAAAAACATTTGAAAACCACTGCAAACATATGCAACATCCAGATGAAACATTTGCAAACATACGTATAAAACACCTAAAAACACTTGAAACATATGCTTGCAACATGTATATATATACAACATCCAGATATCTTTTTGTAACATCTAGATAAAACACTTGCAACATTTATCTGGAACAGATGAAACATTTGGAACATACACTTGAAACATACGTGTATAGCCATTACAACATATGCAACATCCCTACTTTTGCAACATCGATATACACTTTCAACATACCTCTGAAACATCTAAAACACTTAAAACATACTATTGCAACATGGCTAAAGAAACATCTAAAACACTTGAAACATATTATTGCAACATGCACTTTCAACGTAGCATCTGCTTGCGGACAACTTATACGGGGTCTGTCCGTCCGGACGACCTATAAGCAGCATTATCAAAAAAAAAAAAAAAGGGGGGGGGGGAGGGGGGTTGTGGGGGACGACAGAACCATCAGAGCCTGAGGATTGAGCTGCGGTTGCATGACGATAACCTTAAAACACCTTTGAGTTTTAGTAGTTGTGGAAGATATGTAGTGGAATCTATCTGCCGATGAAACCGGTCAGAAAAAAAAATTACCCATCCAATTTTACTCGAAATTGGCTACCACATAGTATTTATATTGCATATAGGTTATATATTGAAAAAAAAGAAAAGGAACAGGTAACGGTGAAAAGAAGAATGAGCTGCTGGGCTTTAGTTATGGCCCAGCCAGGCAGGTGGATGTCCCGCCGCGCCCATCTCTAAACCGGCGTTGATGCTCGGCCATGGTATTGGACACGTCGCCGCCAAATTTCGAGGCGGATGCACAGAGGCGCAGCGCAGCCCATGCCCAAGGCTGCCCTGCCTCGCTCATTCCCTCGAAGGTACCGTTTAGATGCCAAAAATTTTACCAAATTTTTCAGATTTCCCGTCACATCGAATTTTTAGATACATGCATAAAGCATTAAATATAAATAAAAAATAAAACTAATTACACAGTTTAGACGAAATGGACGAGACAAATCTTTTAAGCCTAATTAGACCATGATTGGACACTAATTGCCAAATAACAACGAAACTGCTACAGTTACATTTCACCAAAAATTTTGCCAACTAAACAAGGCCCAATATCTTTTTGTCGCCGATCTGAAACTATTGGATGAATCATATTTGATGTAATCTGGATCAGATATGCAGCATAGAAGTTAGATCGAACTTCGATCTCCAAAATATGTCGTTATCAATGAGAAATAGCAACTCTGTAAAAGTATGTTCCTTGTAAATAGCTACAGCTCTGCTAACAGAAACCCTACTTCAAATGGGAAAAATTTCCTGATACATATCAAACACCAACAACACTACTCACCCATGAGAATTCCTGCCGCAACAACACCATCTTATTTCCGTCCCATGATCAAATGTTAGCGGACCGGGAACTGCCACAAGAGAAGGCCGCAATTTGCTCTGCCAACCTGGGCAGCCAGCCGCAAGGTGCAATTTCTCCAAAAAACCTGCCCCCATGTCTGATGAGCCCTTAGTACATGGGACCTTTGTTAAAGTCCGTGGCAATACTATTTTACAACTAGAAACTTTGGTGCATCTCTACAAACCCCTTGCCCACGATTTCGAAAGCAGAAACCTGGCTAAAAATGAGCAGGTTGTCCAGCTGGAGCCACGTCATCCAGGCGTTTGCACGCTGATTTAGTTCGAAAATTTGCTGAGGACAAACAGCACTGCAGGTTAGGGAATCATTGGGTCACCAGATGAAACAGTGTGCATATGTGTGTCCCTCCCGTTTGGTTCCATGGGAGAATCCATGCCTGGTGGACCTGAGATCGATAATATACCGAATAAGATAAGAGCAGATGCAGGATGTAATCAAAATATAGGTTACATGTCACTGGCAGAAGTATGTTACCGAATATCGAACCAATGGAAGGCCTTGTTAGAGATGAATTCCTTTGCAGATCTGCATGCATTTATAGTTTCAGTCTTTCAGTTCAGAAGTAACATTAGAGCGTAATGTCCATTTAGATGCCATTGACACCTAGTAGGCATGTAAATACTGGCAATTCAATGGAACATTATTAAGGTTCCTGAAAAAATGACTGCTTGCAGAATTCAACACACAACTTCTTGATGAGTACCAATGCCATAAGGATTAAGGAGACAAACCTGAAATTTTTATTGCTTTCACTGCATCAAAGTTTTTGTATGTATACCCCACAAAGCTCAGATCTTTGGAGTTTAGCATCATCTGTAGATTTGTTCCATAAAAGATACATAAGGTTGAGAATGCAAAGGGAAAAAAAAAAGATGTATATATCTAAGACGAAGTTAACATAAATTCTACTAAGACAGGCAGGTGATTTTAAATTTGAGGTAACTGGTGCAAAAACATTTCTCAATAGCAGCTTATATAACCATTGTTAGGCAACGGATTAATCCTAGACCTTACAGCAGTAATACTAGTATGATCTACTGTTTTGTACTTCTACAATACATAAGAATACGGATAATCCAGTATAAACATAATCCACCTAATTTTCTCATGACAGCTTGTATCAACATGAATAGAGGGTGTGAGACAATCATAATCTGATGAAAAATAAACTCAGGAAAACAGTTACACGGCACATTAGCAAGCTGGAATGCAAAAAAATTATGAACTTAAGAGCTTCAGTGTTTTTTTGCACTAGTTTCTGAATCTGAACGTACATGCATACCTTTCTTGAAGGCCCGGAGCCTGTTTTGGTTGGAGGGTTTTCCAACTGCCACAGCGAATAATGAAGTAAGTTGGAGAAACACGATTCATGAGCTAACAACAAAAATATACTAGAAAGTAAAAAATAGTGCCAAGCTCAGAAAGCAGAAACTTAGGCATCCATATAGTCAAGCAAATACGAACAAAAACATAGTTACACACATAGCCTCATACATGCAAATATTTAAATGTTCCTTGAAGGTGGAATAAAATGCAAGAAAATCAATAAAATAAAACCAGCGGCCTCTTTCAATTAATAACTTGCCATATTTTGAAGGCAATAGTTTGTTGATTGACAAAGTTTACAGTTTGAAGAATCCAAAGCAGGAACAAGGGTAAACGTATCACTGTAGCTTCAGATGGACTTAAGTGTACAATTTAAAGAATTGTAGAGCAGTAAAAAAATAAGTGCAAAGTGATTTACTTCCTCAAATTTCATGAAATTCTGTGTATCCAGTTCATCATTTACTTGAGGCTTAAATGCTGCTTCCATTTCATAAAGTTTATCCCATGCAACTCCTCGGAACCAAGGATGTGCCTAATTGTAAAGGAGAACATTTAGTAAACATGGCAAGAAACACAGTAAACAGGACAAGAACTGTAAGTTAAAAAAAAAATCTGTGACAGGCGCTACCTTTATTTGATCTGCCCCTGCACTGCCAATCCTGTGGTCAACATCACATAATAACCGGCAAATGAGATCTCTTGCTTCATTTGACAACTTTGCATCCTCAGGAAACTTCAAATGGTTTCTCCAGTGCACAATCTATAAAAATGGGAAAATAGATATCAGTGTAACACTCTAAAAAAAGGCAGGATAAGCTTGCAATTATTCATGAGGCTGATGTGCAAGAATGGTAAACATGTTGTATATATCCTTAAAATGGAAGGCAACAAAGAAAAACACCACTCAGATTTCTTTATTTTTTTTATGAATCATATCTGATTATGAGATCAAAAGAACCATGTCTCTTCTATCATTGGCTATTGGATCTATGCATAAATTTCCAGTTTAGCAGAATGATACAGTGCTGTTTAGTAGTATGCATCAAAATTGATCTTGCATTCATTACATGTTTCCAAGAAACTGCAGAAAACATCTTTTATGGCTAAGATTTGCAACTTTGATAAGTTGTAATGAATGTTAATATTAATGAGACTTGATTTCCGCAACGACCCAGCTTGAAGCTAACCTATTGGACACTATCCATAAACTGATTGGGTAGCTAAGCCCTATAAGATGCAGGTATGCAGTGGCTGTAATTAGGTATCACCTCACAGCATGAACTAAAAATACCAAGGAATAAAGCAGTTTTCTGTGCTAACTTAGCCTTATTTTGATGATAAGCCTATAAGCTACGCTAAGCCAAATAACATTCAGCAAACTATATTAAGAAGATACAATTATAGAACTGAGCCAAAGAAACACCAATGAAAAACAAACCTTTCGGCATGTAGTTATTGGATCATCGGCATAAAATGGTGGATACCCAACTAGCATCTCATACATGATTGCGCCCAGAGACCACCTGGGAATAAAACAGAGAACAATAAATACCAGTTATTAAAATTGAAGACACATATAAGCACCTTGAGATTAACTTGATTATGTAAACATTATTCCAACAAAGAATTACCAATCGCATTCCATTCCATATCCCTTCTTTAGCAGAACCTCTGGAGCAATATAATCTGGTGTCCCAACAGTTGAGAATGCCTGCATAAACATAAATTCAAAGTAAGAAAAGCTAATGAGAAGCAATCATGTTGTACATTGTACACAAAGAGTATCAATTCTCTTCCTGGTCAGGATCACTACGAGATATTATCCAAGCAAAATAAAAATCATAAAGATTGATGCAATCCCCAATAGGTAAACTGTACATATGTATACCAGTTTTCTCCTGTTCATCTGCCAGTGTTGAAGCTGTTCGTGTTGACTTCTCCATCTTCTACCATTTGCTGTATCGGACAAGGAACTATCAATATCCATTGATTCCCTCAAGTTGTCATCACCCATGGGTTCATCTTCATTCAAAGTTGAGAGCTTTGAACAATCAATTGGCTTGCACAGCCCAAAATCTGACAGCTTCATATGACCATTCTTATCTAGAAGCAAATTATCAGGCTTAATATCTCTGCAATGATAACAAACCAAATAAACAATCAATTGGCTTGCACAGCCCAAAATCTGACAGCTTCATATGACCATTCTTATCTAGAAGCAAATTATCAGGCTTAATATCTCTGCAATGATAACAAACCAAATATATAAATCAGCAAAATGGTAGAACCACAATACATTAGGTGCCTTTAAACAAAGATATGTAACCTGTGGATGTAGTTATGTTTATGGATGGATTCGATAGCAAGAATTGTCTCAGCAATGTAGAATCGCGCCACATGTTCAGTCAAGGTATCCTCTCTCATGAGAAGGGTCATGATATCACCACCAGGGAGGTACTCCATAATAAGGTAAAGGTACTCGGTGTCTTGGAAAGAATAGTAAAGCTTCACAATGCAGTGACTAGCAACTTCGGCCAACAAGTTTCTTTCAGCTCTAACATGTTTCATCGCAAACAATACAGCAGGGCCTTGATTAATCATTTTTTAAATGGTCGCTTGACTATGGAGGCACACGTTAGAGTCGAAAGGGTTCAGACTTAGTAGGACTAAGACCGAGTACATGAGGTGCGATTTTAGCGCGACTAGGCATGAGGAGGGAGACGTTAGCCTCGATGGGCAAGTGGTGGCCAAGAAGGATACTTTTCGGTATTTAGGGTCGATGCTACAAAAGGACGGAGACATTGATGAAGATGTTAGGCAGGCATAGAATTTCAGCCGGCTGGTTGAAATGGCGTCAAGCTTCTGGCGTCCTCTGTGACAAAAGGGTGCCTCAGAAGCTGAAAGGTAAGTTCTATAGGACGGCGATTCGTCCGGCGATGTTATACGGTGCTGAGTGTTGGCCTACAAAAAGGCGACATGTCCAGCAATTGAGTGTAGCAGAGATGCGTATGTTGCGTTGGTGTTGTGGGCACACAAGGAGGGATAGAGTCCGGAACGACGATATTCGAGATAGGGTTGGGGTGGCACCAATTGAGGAGAAATTGATTCAACATCGGTTGAGATGGTTTGGACATGTCCAACGGAGGCCTCCTGAGGCGCCGGTGCGTAGTGGAGTTCTAAAGCGGGCCGATAATGTAAAGAGCGGTAGAGGTCGACCTAAACTAACTTGGGACGAGTCCGTTAAGAGAGATCTTAAGGAGTGGAATATCTCTAAGGATTTAGCTATGGATAGGAGCGCTTGGAGATTGGCAATCAACGTGCCGGAACCGTGACCTCTTTTGTCTCCCTTTATGTCCTTTTTTGTGTCTCTCTGTTTCTCGTCTCTTTTGGGTTTCATCTCTAGCCTACCCCAACTTGCTTGGGACAAAAGGCTATGTTGTTGTTGTTGTTGTGGTCGCTTGAAAAACATCAGAGTGATTCTGATAAAAAAAAAGATTTCATCGCAAACAAAACAGCAGGGCCTTTAATAGCAAACATCATGTCATGAATGGTTGATCTCAAGCTAGTAAATTTTCTTTAGCGGAGTGATCTGAAGCATTGTCAAGGCAAATTTCTAAGGATTTTGACAACTATGATGCAGCACTTGATATATGATTTTATTAAACATAATAGAATCAAACAACAATGGCAGGTTCATCTGAGAAACATTTGGTTCATCCAAATAAAATCAAGTGTTCGCCTGATCTCAAACAAAGTTCATGGTCACTGAACTAAGATAATGAAAAACATGTCAACTAAATGGATAATTCAGAAAAAATCCTCCGTATGGTAAAATATAGCGACTAAGATCAAGCTCAGCAAAATTGACCATTGCAGCACTAGTGCTTTCAATTTCATGGTTCTCTCACACATTATTTTATAGTTATATCAACAAAAAGAAGTTCAAACAGTAATGAATTAATGCTTTTGATGAGAGAAACTGTGGGATGTGGGTTTTGCTTTCGCAGGAAACTAACCTAAATGGACGCATTATTTATTCTACTAATTCATTATTTCACTGTCTGTTGGTTGTCAGAGATAGGATAGAAGTATACTAAATGAAAAGGAACTCGAAGAATAGAAAAGGCACTTTCACATAATTAATATTTTCAATCAGGTATTAGATGAAACATAAACCAGTCAATAGAGCCACTATAACTCCAAAACAAAAATCGAAAATAGCCAGAAATGCAAGCTATCTTACTTGGCCCCTGACAACCATATCAGACTTCTTGAGTTTTTTCATTGCATAAATGTTGCCAGAGGTCTTCTCTCGACACAATCGAACCTGTCATATACATTATGAACAGCACAAAATCTCAGTAATGAGTTATTATAAAGGTAAAAGCAATAGTTGTCACATCTCAAAGAGAACATGTCTTGCTGTCCCTAGAGTTTAAGCATTTATGGACATAGAAAATTAGTGCAACTAACTAAATTCACTGCCATAAATAGGACATAGGTACATGTGGAAAAGTATATGATGAAATTCAGTTTGCAGACCTCTCCAAAAGCACCTCTTCCAATAATAGTGAGCAGCTCAAAGTCATCCACACAAATTTTGTGCCTTTTAAGTCGCATGTATTCAGTTTCCTTCCTCTCAAGATCTTTCATTAAATTGATTTGCTGCTCCTTGGGAAATTGAGAAGAAGCTAGCTGTCTCTCCAATCTAAAGCGCCTGCAATGCATTACATTTTGTAAGTGATAAGATGTCAATAAAAGATGCACCTTCTTCAAATAAAGGTCATAAACTCATGATCTCAGGGTATAAAAGGCAAACTGATTACAATAAATTGGAATGTCGAAGGATAAGGCCAACGAATAACAATATCATAATCAAGCACCATAGGTAGTAGGTCACAAATCAATGGCATGCTTAATATAATAAAAGATCAATGCATGAAAAGTGTGTGCCCATGATACATACTCCCTCCATCTCAGGAAACTTGATGTTTTAGTTTTAGCTCTTGGACAAAAGATTTGGCACATATCAGCTTGGTTTGCAGTCTGCACATGCCTCCATGCATTTCTCTAATGAGGGGCTTATTCATTCATTAGCATGGCTTGGGTAATTTCCGTTCAGCACTAATCTGTCCTAAAAATCATAAAACATCAAGTTTTTTTGGGGTGGAAGTAGTATATATATAGAAAATAATTCTACTTCATTGCATATCCATTTAATGTTCAGGAATGTATTTATACAGCCGGCATCTGATGCATTGTTTCCTTGTCAACAAAAAGGGAAACAGGGATCAACTATTCCCCTAGGTACAAAAAGGAAAGGTAAGCCAAAGCTGGAAAGTGTTGTGATGTGCATTAATGAATGAATGATTTCCATAAGTTAACTTCTAGCATGATTAATAGGACAAGTGTGTTTTAAAGAGAATGCATCATCATCCACTGCCTATTAATGGAAAGACCATGGGAAATGAGAATGCCCAAATAGTCCACTCTCAGTTCACAAGCAGCAGGAAACATGTTCTAGTTACACCAAAACTATCAGTCTGATAGTGATTTGAAAACCAACACAAACAACTCCGACTACACACTATCAAACCAAAAAATGGGGAAAACAAAAGGGGCACGTCTGACAAATTTTTGCGCCACTTTAGCTCCTCTAGGTCAAAGACAAAAGCAATACTGCCACATTGGTTTTCGCTCAATTGTCCTCTAACAAGCTTCTCAACAACAACGCTCCAGGCATCGTTACACAGCTAGTCAAACAGCAGGGAGCACTAGAAGCTCACCGTAACAGCTCTTAGCGCCAAAAGAACTACTTCGTGCGAGCAATTTAAACTAATTTTGCCTGGTGCATTTAGCAGACACTAAGCATTGAAAAACAACTAGTGCAACGAGCTCTCCAGTCCTCCCCGTGCTGGAACTACCAATCACTCCTAAACCATGCAACGCGAACCTCGTACCTCAAATTGCAGGAAGAGGTGTCAATTCCGGAATCTATAACGTTGCACTACAACAGAGGCTACTCTAGAACTTCTGAAGCCATGGCCACCAGGCTACTATACAGTAGTACTAGTACACGGTGCCGGGTGCCCTGCATTCCAGAAGCAAGCAGCGAGAAGCTGGCGCCGAAAATCAGCAGCCCGAACGGGCAAAGCTCCAGCAGCCCGAGCTCGGACGACTCCCTCCCACGGCGAACCCCAGCTCAGAGCCTCAGACCCGTCGATCGAGCCCGCAGCGCGCGAGATCTAGCCCAGCCGGCAGCCGCCCGCGCGCGCAAGCAGCAGCTCCAATCGGCGGCCGTGGCGTGCGGGGGAGATCGGATCAGGAGGGCCGGTACGGTACGGTTACCTCTCCTTGCGCTCCTGGATGTTCTTCATCTGCGAGCGGTAGTGGCTCTCGATGAACTTCTTCGCGGCAGCGACGCGCTCCATGGTAAGGGTGGACCCCACCGCCTCGGCGGGCGCGTCCGCCCCCGCCTCCGCCTCCCCTTCCCCTTCCTCCGCCACCGCCGCGAGCGGCTCGGCGGCGGGGATCGCCGCCGCGGCCGGCGCGTCCGCCATCTCGCTCTCCATCCCCCCCACACCCCACACCACCCCCTGCACCGCTGGCAGTCCCCCTCTCTCTCTTCCCTCAGCGGGCTACTGGCTGTACTCTCTCTCTCCTTTTTGCCCCTCGGTGTCTGGGCCTCTCTCTATGGGGGGCGATGATGCTTGTCGCAGCGCGCGCGGGCCGGTTTATATACAGCGCTGGATCGCGTTAAACTAATCAGGTTTTTCGTGGGAGGTTAGAGGGGAAATATGAAATGGGGGGAGAGCTAAGCGTAAGCGAGCTCGGTCCACGAATAGAAGAAGGCTGGAGACAGGTGCGCAAGTGGGTAGTACAGCTCCCAGCTTGAGTTATTTTTTTTCTTTTTTAGGCCTTGTTTAGATACACCTTAAAAGTTAGAATTTTTTCAATCTCTTCATCACATCGATCTTTAGATTCATGCATGAAGTAGTAAATGTAGGTAAAAAATTAACTAATTACACAATTTAGTTGAAAATCACGAGATGAATCTTTTAAACCTAGTTGGTCCACGATTGGACAATATTTGTCAAATAAGACGAAAATGGTACTATTTATCAGGTTCAAAATATTTGCAATCTAACCATGGCCTTAGGTTTTGTCTTTGCTTGCGCTGAACGATCTCTTCTGTCATGTCTGACGGTGTGCTCGTGTGTGAGAGTTGCTGTAGCTGTACTCCTATTATGTAAAAAATGCCGGTCGATCTCAGGAGCCGCACGCCTCCGTGCTTTGGAGTTTTCGATTGAATTGACACACGTCGATGTGCTATAGTTTTCAAAACTATAAATTTTATGCATCTAAACACTTTATTTATATCACTCCAAAACTAAAATACTTCATAAAATCGTGGTATATATATATATTTTAAAACTCTAAAAACACTTTGAATCAAACGAGACTTTTGACTTGGAGATTAACAGGATATGGGTTCTGGACCTGAAGCAGCATGGGCCGGGTCCAGGGACGGATCCAGCACCGGGGCGGGGTGGGCTCGAGCCCCCGCTACCGCCGCTTGGACCATGGAGCCCCTCCTAAGTCTCCGCTACAAATTTGTACATATTCAATCTCAGAATGAGAGGCTAGGGATGAAAGATTATGAGATAAGCTCCTCCTAACTTATTTCCTAGATCCGCCACTGGCCGGGTCAAAGTTTTTCGCCGTGTTGGTCGGGCACGTCCGCACGTGGACCGTGGCCGGTGGCCTTCCCCGGTTCGCCTCTCTGAGCGTCATCATGTGTCCCGTTCGGCCGTGTCCAACACTGCACATGGGAAGCCCATGCATTGCCTGATCTTCCCAGTAAAAAGTAATGGCGGTTTTCTTTTGTTTTCCTTTTTCAATGAGTGCAGTGAGAGTGAGTATGTAACTGACGCCCGGATATGTAGTTGCCATGATTATCGTATGATGGAAACCCTCTATTGTTTGCAGCAAGCAAGCCAAAAATGGTGGGATCGATCTCTGATCCTCTTCCAGAAACCGAAAGTGATAATTGTTACAAGCATTGCTTCAGTAATTATGTCTTGCTCTATATATCCACTTATTATCCTCTTTGCCTGGCCGGCCATGCTGAATCTGGCACGAGCTTGAGAGCACCGGCACCGTCACCGGTCCGCGATGATGGAGCTCGCCGACGGCGGCCGACGGGGCGCGTACGGGCCAGGTACGGCGCGGCAGATCGATGGCGTGCTGTCGTGTCGGTGGAGGCCACGTCGTTGTCGCACGGGCCGGCAGCCTGCCTTTTTCATGGCTTCACTTCACGCGCTGCTTCACCTGCAGTCCTGCACGAATTGCTCGGAGCCGGATCCAGTCGGTCGGTCTTCGGTCGGTCACCGCTTGCGCTCGGCCATGATCGTACGATGTGGCACGTACTAGTGGAATCGACGCAACCCAGGCAGCAACCGCCGGCCGGGTTGACTTGCAGGTTCTGATGATGACCACAACACGTCTGGATCTGCTGCCACCGAGATCGAGCGAAGGCAAGTGCCGGACTACCGGCCAGGAACCGCAGGGGAGTTTCCCAGGTGTTTTTGTTTCATTTCATTGCGTTTTCGACGAGCGATAGGAGCAGCAATTACAAGGAACCTATCGACGATAATGACATCGCCGCTCGCTAGCCGATCCAAACCAGTGCAGCACTCGCCACATATAAACTGTACTAATCCGTAGTAGAGTACAAGCAGGCAGTACTGTTTGGTCGCTCGATGGATCCGTATGACGCTGACACTGCGCCATGGCGTCCATGGGCTCGGCGGTCGGCACACCACACGCGTTCCGCATCCGCACCAATCGGAGTCGGCGGCGGTCCGGCCTCCGCCTCTCTTGTTCTCCCGGACAAGGACCGCGCGCCTTGGACGGATCCGGCGCCGGTGTCGCGGGCCGGGTGGCACCGATGGATCGATCCATCAGGCAGGCTGGTTCGTCCTTGTCCGATAACCAGACGAGACGACGCTGCTGATATGGTCCCGCGGAAGAATATTATCTCGTGCGGTGCGGTGCGGTGCGGTGCGGTGGCGCCGAGCCCATGTTGTCCGCGCGCCGGAGCAGGGGCAGCCGGGCAGGGGAAAATAATGCGGCCGGCCAGCCTGGTGCGGATCCGTCTGCCGCCCGCAGCCCGCAGCGCAGGTGCGTGCGTGCCAGCCCAGCTCAGATGCCAGCCAGCACGAGGAAGGCCTTGTTTAGATTCCAAAATTCACCCCCAAATTCCACTATGCAAAAAGAAGATTCCCCATCACATCAAAATGTCGGCATATATATGGAGTACTAAATGTAGATGAAATCAAAAACTAATTGCACAGTTTTATTGTACTTTGCGAGACGAACATTTTGAGTCTAATTAATCAAAATTTGGACAATTATTACCACTAAAAAACAAAATGCTACAGTACTCGGGGGTGGCACTGTGCAGAGTTAGCCACCCCCGAGTCGGGGATCTAAACGAGGGCGAAGCCGGAGTTTTTATGCCCATCTCTGATCTCCCCAGCTGCCATGCCAGATCTCACAGGTCAGCGAGCTAAGCCCCTGTCTCTCCCTCTGTCATCCCTGTCTTGGATTCCGATCGATCCATCCGACGTGTTAAACTACGGAGTACTACAGACTGGTTTCTTCTGTCTTCGTGGCGACCGGGCAGGAGTGGTGGTCAGAGGACGGACGGACGGACGGTCCAGACCGGCAGCGATGCTTGTCCTCGCTGCGCCTGCCTGCCTGCACGCTTGCGCGCGGCGATCTGCGTCCATGGATGTGCGATGTGTCGGGAAAGGAGGGAGCTGCGCTGTCACGCTCAGGTTCACACGCATGCATTTTCATTTGCAAGCGTGACGTGCCGGTGGTAATGGGTTTTAGCTGTTGGTCACTCGGCGCCGGCGGTACGCCGGTACACGAGACCGACACGCAAAAAGGGGTGAGAGCGGCACGCCTTCGCAGTGGCGAACGGCCGGACGCGGGTTCCATCCTGGATCGTCCGTGTTTTTCTCACCGGCGTTTTCAGTGCAGCCTCTCATTATGTGGAGCCACAATATGACAGCGACGTGGCTGCCGTCTACAGAGCCTTCTCTGGTGATTTTTATAAGGACGTGACTTTATATTTGAGTATAGTTATAGGTCTGATTGTGTTCAAGGTGGTGTGAGTGTGGTGTAAATGTGTATTTGTAAGCGAACAGATGCTACATCTGTATTTAGATGAGATGTATAAAAAAAAGTGGTGATCACATCTTCCATGGCGCAACGCTCACTTGATCAAATGACGGGCTCGTCGTACAAAGGCCAATCAACGCTCGGGGTATTTGTTTGTGAAATTCTTTCTTCTATACTGTTTTTTAAGAATAATAATATTTTCTTTTTTGGATAAAATATAAGTATTTCAACTGTTCATGAGAGGAAGACAAAGTCGAATGGACAAACGTGATGCTTGGCGCAGCGGGGCTGAGAAGGCCCAATGTTTTCTTCATGGGCCACCAACGTCAAAAAAGGGCCGTTCGCTAGCAGAAAAACACATAAAAGTATGGGCTGAATGCTGGTCCAAGGTTGTCTACACAAGTTGTTGGGCTGATTTATACTCGGAAAAGGTCCATTTTCCCTCCCTGAACTATCCTCGAAGTCTAATTTTCCTCCCTGGACTCTAAAACCAGGGTAAACCACCTCCCTCAACTTTTAAAATCATTCATTTTACCCTCCTGACCCGGTTATAGGTGGTTTTCAAAGGCGGTTTTATTTTTTTTCTTTTCTATTTATTTCAGCTGAATTTTTGAAAATTATAATAAATCACAGAAAAACCATAAAATAGAAAATCCAATTTTCTTGGACTCCACATGAGTAGATCTACACAGTGAATATATAATATGATATGCTTTAGTACAAAGTTATTGTTGTAGCTTTAGATCTATGCTTTTCTGTAATTAATTCAAAGCTGCAGTTTCTATGGTCCAATTGTGGTGAAATTTTTATGGTGGGATAATTATTATATGATTGAACTTTAGTAAAAATTTCATGCTCATTAGATCATGTATAACAGAGTTATAGATTTATTTAGTTTTAGGCTTGTTAAATAGTTTTAAAATAGTTAAAAGTGTGTAAAAATAGAAACGAGTATGAAATTTTTACTATAGTTAAAAACATACAATAATTAGACTACCATAAAAATTTCATCACAATTGGACTATAGAAACTGCAGCTATGAATTTATTACAGAAAAGTATAGATCTAAAGTTACAGCAAAAACTTTGTACTAAAACAACTATATTATATGTTTACTGTGTAGATCTACTCATGTGAAGTCAAACAAATTAGATTTTTCATTTTATGATTTTTTAAATATTCAGTCAAAATAAATAAAAAAGAAAAATACAAAGCCGCCTTTGAAAACCACCTAAAACCGGGTCAGGGAGGTAAAATGAACGATTTTAAAAGTTGAGGGAAGTAGTTTATCCGGTTTTCGAGTTCAGGGAGGAAAACTAAACTTCGAGGGAGGTAAAATCGACCTTTTCCTTTATACTCTCTCCGTTACAAATTATCACTTTGATTTTTTGATACATTAAACTTGCTATGTATCTAGAAATAATATGTCTAAATACACAGCAAATTCAACCGGGTGATTTCAACTGTAGCGATGAGTATTGTGCTCATTCTGTCAATCTTCCGAGATCTGGCAACCATGCTGAATTTAGGTGGCCTTGACATTTTGGTCTGTATCTCAGATTTGTGCATGTCCACTGGAGGTCACCAAGTGTTGAGCAATATATGGCCAGTGCAAACGAAACACCAATTGCTCCCTACTAATGCACCTAGGGCCTTTTTAGTTGGAAGCCTGGATAACTTGTCTGGTGAAAAGTGTTGTCTAAGAGTAGCCTAGGAAATTGAAGAAATCTGCCTGGCCAGACAAGTTGGGAGTTATCTGTTTGGTTGGAAGCCTAGCCTGAGAAAGCTAATGAACAAAGATCAATGTGTTTTCTTAATTTATAGTATATTTACAATTATAAATAATTTTAAAATCTATTTCATAAAAGTTAATACTATATGTTTTCGCCAATTCAAAAAACATAGAATATGTTTACACTAAAAAAAGGAAAATCATTTAATCTAGTGAGCTAAAAAATAACTTCTACAATTGCTATTACAGTAGCACCACGTGCCACCTAAAAGGGATAGAAAGCCAGATAAGGTTAAATCTGTTAAATATGCATCATCAAATTGTTCTTTTGTAGGACCCGAGGAACTAAATGAATTATATTATCATAGTTGAATACTGCAAGCAGCGTTGCCCCTAGACGCCTGGATCTCAAGAGCTTGCCTCGAGTTGCCGAGCTGGCGGGATCCCAGGCAAAGGCGGAACCAGCGATTTTGATTAAGGGGGGGGGGCAGACAAATGTGATCGTATTTTTTAGTGTGATAAAATATACATAATTATATGTTTCAACAAATTTTCAAAAAAATCTATACTATTTCTAACCAAAATCATCATATTTTAATAAAGAAATTGGTAAAATTAATATTTTTTGTGCTATAAATACAAATATTTATATAGGTATTTAAATGAATCTACTGTGCTTGGGAGGGGCCACAGCCCCTGCTAGCGCCCCCTGGTTCCGCCTCTGATCCCCGGGCTTAAACCAAACAGCATGCAGACAGCATCCAGGCACCCCGTTGCTCAGGCAGTTTGGTTCCAGGGTGGGAACCAAACAGGCCCTTATTAACATACACCAGCTTGGAGTCAGTATGGCTGTGCATTTGGAGGACTGCAACAAGAAGAGCATGCGTAGTTTTGAGCTTTATTCCATACTGATGCGGCAAGACCCTATTCAGTTACCTCTTGGTGAAGGAGAATGTGATGTAGGAGATTAAATAATACTCCCTCTATGTTCCTAAATAAAGTCGTTTTGAGGTTGTCTTAAGTCAAATATTTTAAATTTTAACTACAAATAAATTCTTTTAGATTGAGTTTGAAAATATGAAAGTGATGTAAGTAAATTAATCTCGAAACGCAGTTTTATAAAAGTATATATTGACTATATTCTATAAATATTTTATAGAAAAAGTAGTGATCAAAGTTGTTTTTTAAAAACCGCATCGATGTCCAAACGACTGTCTTTAGGAACATGGAGGGAGTATTAGCATTCTCTGGTTAGTCTCCCACAACCTTATCCTGGTCACTCAATCTTTAGAGAATTGCTAATTCAGTGTGGGCAGTTATATGGTGGCATTAGTGAAGGGTATGCTACCTTGCAATAAATAAATTATTGCACAATTGATGCTATCACTTACGAATTGCAATAGTAGCAGCAATGAAAGTACCTCTTACCAGTGTCGGTGGATGATATTTATGCTAGTGAGTTCTCTGATGCATCACATGTGCTGCCAAGGGTTTCTATCATCAAATTTAAAGCATCTACAAGTCCAAGTTCAGGAAGGCGTGGAGTCATCTATAAGACAGGAAAGGGCTTACGGCTGCTACCAAGTCAATTCTATCATCTCATGATAGAGGACCGTCAGCCTGTTCGTTTGAGCTTTCAGCCGCTTATTTCCAGCCAGCCAGCAGTGTTTTTCTCTCACAACAAATCAGTCAACAGTACTTTCAGCCGCTTATTTTCAGCCAAACGAACAGACTGCGTGACGAATACTGTCATGATGAGACTGATTATATCAAGTAATGCTTTCGGAGGATGATGACTATATTCGCATTAACAGCTTGAGGGCAAGTTGTTGCTTAAGCACGGAGAATGTCATGACTAGGCCATAAAGGTGGTATTAGGAATAGCAAATGGGTTTCAGATTCGGTCCTGCGTACCTTTGCTTGTTGGGCTGAGCCAATGTATCTACTACATATATATTCCTTTCCCTGTTGGACCCTGTATGGACAAGATCCGAGTATCCAAGGCAGCAAGGGACCGTCGTGTTCTCGGGGTAGTTTCCACATAGAAAAAATTCACATTACCTCCCTCAATTTTCGCGAAAGTCCGTTTTTTCCCTGAACCCTAAGACTGGGCAAAACACCTTCCTCAACTTTTAAAACCGTTCATCTTACTTCTCTGGCCCTGTTATAAACAATTTTGAAGGCGGATTTGTCTTTTTCTTTTTTATTTATTTTGGTTGAAGCTTTGAAAAATCATAGTAAATCACAGAAAATTATAAAATAGAAAATCAAATTTTGTTGTACTCCACATGAGTAGATCTATACAGTGAACATATAATATGGTATGCTTTAGTATAAAGTTTTTGCTGTGGCTTTAGATCTATGTTTTTCTATAATTAATTGGAATAATTCATAGCTACAGTTTCTATGATCCAATTGTGATGAATTTTTTATGGTGGGCTAATTATTGTACGATTGAACTGTAGTAAAAATTTCATACTCATTGGATCATGTATAACTTAGTTATGGATTTTATTTAGGTTTATGCTTGTTAAATATAAATAAATCTATAAATAATTACAGAAAAAGACAAAATTTAATTTACCATTTTATAATTTTTCTGTGATTTACTATTATTTTTTAAAGATTCAGTCGAAATAAATAAAAAAGAAAAAACAAAACCGCTTTCAAAACTGATTATAACAGGGCCAGCGAGGTAAGATAAACGGTTTTAAAGGTTGAGAGAGGTGTTTTGTCCAGTTTTAGAGTTTAGGGAAAAAAGTGGACTTTGGCGAAAATTGAGGGAAGTAATATGAACTTTTTCCTTTCCACACTCGGTCTCTCGTCTTGGGCTGGGCTGCACAGCCCAGGTGAATGGTAGGCCTGCTGCGCGGACGTGTATATTGCGCGTGTCTTGGGTTGGGTACTGGCGTACTGCAATAACTATTTGGTACCCATGTGTGTGTATTCTCTCTCTCAAAACAAAAAGCGTGTGTATGTATAGCCTTGAGATATCACGAAGGGTTTGCCCTAGTAGTTCTCGAAAACGTAGAACCGGCACTCGAGGTTAAATCACGTCACTTGCGATTTAAGGTACGTGTGATTTGTTGGCAAACTATACAGAGCTTACTACTGTTCCCAAATCCCATTAGAAGAAAAGAAAAGATTAATACTTGTAGTATCATCCCTGTACACTTGATTGGCTCATTTAGTTTTCAGGTTTCCACACTTTTTTTGTCCGGCCGGTTTTTGAGTGACAGGATATGCACACGTTCTCTTAAGTACGCGTATTTTCGGCCATGAGCTTTGAAAAAATGCGACATGAATAAAATTCTCGCGAAACAGACAGGGCTCGAAGACCAATAGAGGAGGGGAGACAAATATTCTGTGATCGTACGAAAGTTCCCCACGTGCTGGTAATAACTAATAATCCCAGCACCCTGATATTTGACGAAGAGATTAAGGAAAAAGCATTCAAAAATTTTTTAAGAAGAAATTAAAGGGGAAGAAATATGTTCTGGTGCAATCCCCGTCTCTCTGAGGCCGCCGCCGCCGCCTCGGTGAAAAACGATCGTTAAGTTCGGGACAACGGTCCGTTGCGCCTTGCCCCATACGCTCCGCATGAAAGGAGCCCTCCGGGTGCCGCTCGCCGGCCGGCGGCCGCAGCCAGGATCCAACCCAATCTCGTCCCGGTTCCAGCTCGCCGCCTCCGTCCCCGGCCCAACACGCCAGTCGCCAGCCAATCAACACTCCAACAGTCCAACCTCACCTGGGCTCTTCGCGCGCGGGCCTTGCGAGCCGTCTCAGCCACTCCGCCGCCGCCGCCGCTGCCGAGCGTGCCCGCCCTGCTCTGCTCTGCTCCGCTCCCACGGACGGACGGACGGACGCACCGGTCAAAACTCGCGATAGCGTACTGCGAATTTCCACCGCGCCCCGGCACGGCACGACCACGACTGCACTGCACCGCTCCCACGCGGCCGACACCGCTAGCTGGTCCGCAAGCTGCTCAGGTCTCCCCAGTCTCCGTAGCCACGGCGAAAAGCGCAAAAGCCAGTGGAAAATGTGGCGAGAGAGGGGGAAAAATAAAAAAGGCACTGGAAAATCAGCGGGCGCCACGCCGTCCAAAGTATCCGCACCCGCTACTGATGCTGCAGGCTTGGGTCGGTCACGGTCACCACAACCACAAGCCGGGTCGCCGTCTCCGAGCCCCGGGTTTTCTCCTGCCACAACAGGACTCCCCGGGTCGTCTGTCCCGGTCGCGGCGCTGTGTTCTTACCGGTCTCCCGTACGTCCAGCTCTCCGGGCCACGACGATCCACGGTTGCAAAACTTTGGAACACGACGTGTACCGGACCGCCCAGCCGCTCTGGGAACAGGAGCCGGCTCGAGTTCAGACCCGGACCACGGACGGGATCCATCGCCCGCAGATCGAACGTCCTCCTTTCCTCGCCGTCGCCGTCGCCGTCGTGCACGGACTCCCCTGTGCTGTGCCCCGTGGGGGGTGTCGGGTCGTCATCGACAATTCGCCAAAAACGGCTCGAAGATGCAGCGGCCAGCGGGTCGTTACTGACAGCATTTCGGTCAATGCCCTGGGGGCGAATATGCGGTTTGTGCAGGTGAATTCGAGCCGGATCGTTCAGAAATGGGTACCTGCTGCCTGGTGGTCCGCGTACAGCCGGAGACAACACGTGCGGTGTCCCCCGTCGCACGTACTAGTACCGCCGGCCACCGTGGGAGCATGGGAAATAGAGGAACGCAGGAAATGGTGGCCGCTTGGATCCACCCCATTTGAAGAGAAAAAAAATCGGTGGTCAGTAGGCCTAGATGGTGACAACCGGCAAGCCCAGTCAATAGGCCATACTACAGTATATAGTACGTAGTACAGTATACTTCAGAGAAATAATCGTGCGCTTTTTCTTGTAGAGTGCCTCCGGACTCATTTCCTCCAAATTTCTCGAGCGGTAGACAGGGACCAGGAGAGAGTGATATCTACCATGGTCGATGGGCAGTCTTAAGTCTTAACAAAATATCGTGTCTATCTTAAAATATACTCCCTCGGTTCTTAAAAAAAATACAATTCTAAATTTGAGACAAGTCAAACTTTTTAAGTTTGACTAAATTTTATAAAAAATACTATAGTTATATTTTAAAATAGGTTTACTAAGAAAATATATTTTATAATTGATCTAGTGATATTTATTTGGCATCATAAACATAAGTAACTTATTGTATAAATCTGATCAAATTTGCATTTATTTAACTCCTCGTGAAACGAGAATTTTGTATTCTTTTGGGGACCGAAGGAGTAGGTCGTTTAATTTTTTCTAAGTCAAAATTTTCTAACCTTAACTAACTTTACAAAAAATGTATAACAATTTGGAACAAAACTTTGAACAGCCAACATTTTAGCATGAAGAAAACATGCAAATATGTTTTGTACTCCTTTGGTCATAAATAAGGTACGCTTTGGTTATTTATGTCAACCTCACTTATAAAGTCTAGGAATCTGAAATGACGCAGTTGTATTCGAGTCAAACTGTCACACTTGTGTTTTAGAGATTGTGTAAATAAGGTACGCTTTGGCTGTTTATGTCAACCTCACTTATTAAGTTTAGGAATTTGAAATGATGCAATTATATTCGAGTCAAACTATCACACTTGTTTTTTAGGGATGGTATAAATAAGGTGTGCTTTGGTTGTTTATGTCAACCTCACTTATTAAGTTTAGGGATTTGAAATGATGCGATTATATTCGAGTCAAACTGTCACACTTGTGCGTTTACTAGAGATTGTATTGGAAGTTAGTTCCTTTATTATGCTTATAGTGCATACAAATATGATGATTAGTGGTGTTATTCAGTTATTTTTCATTAATACGAGAACTATACAAAGTATAGTGGATCCAACGCCGCGCGTAATCCATGATTGGGGCCGAGGTCACTGACCTTCCTGCCACACCGTTGGTGACAGAAATAACCACCATCGCAACCTTAACAAGTTAACAGTCCCGCTACAGGACAAGCAATATATGGTAGTTTTCTCCTCAGCCTCTCCACTAAACCTGAGAATGGGCCAAAATCCGGACCGCACCCACACCAAACCATCCATCAACGACCACGCAGCCAACCCAGTCCACCCCGCTGGTCCACCTCAATAAACCAAACTGATCCAGCCTGTCAGTCTCTTGGGCCCGAACAAAACGAGTGGGTCTGTACTGTTAGCGAGTCGGCTGCTGTCGAGCACCTCGAGAGAGAGGCGTTGGGCATCGGAGATACGGAGGCGGATAGAAACCGAACCGTGCTACTGTAGCTAGTACCCTACACCAAACCAGCCCACTAGACTCTTTAGCCCAGTTTCATCCAAACCGTGTAGGCCCAAATAGAAAACCAAACCATAAAATCCGGTTTCAGCCCAAACCATCCTCAGGTTTACTCTCCACAGCCGCGACCCTGAAGAGCCCGGGGACAAGCAGTATTTAGATACAAGAGAACACCAGGAGCTGGCCCGGCCTCGCCATGGCCACATCATCGAAACCAGTACTGGCAGTTGGATTCCTATCGGATGGTGGTGCTAGCGCTGACCAGTGAGCCGGTGACAGTACGGTCAGGCGGGCCCTGTTCTGCTGGCCTCGTCCCTCTCACGCAGTGGAGCCAGGCGCCTAGTACGACAGTAGGAGATCCAACCCGTTGCCCTCTCTGCTTGCTGACAAATAAAAAAGGCTGAAAACAGCAGGAAGGCACCGGAGTTGGCAAGCAGACGAGCATCGAGAGCGGACAGCCGGACAGGGACGGGTCGCCGCTCGCCACGGACTCGGAACGGACACGGACGGGCGCGCCGGGAAAGTGACGGCAGCGGGCCGGGGGGAGACGCCTCATCGAGAAGGCGGGGAAGCCAGCCAGCCAGGGGAGGGAGACGCGTGCACTCCAGGTCAGGAAAGCGTGTAGCGCATCATCATCATCACCCGACCCCCACTCGGTGCGTCACGCGCAGCGTCATGCCTGTACGCGGGCGGGGCGGGGGCGCGACGCGCGAGCTGTCCGTCCGTCCGCCTGGTCCCGCCCGCGCCCGCGGCCGTCAAAGCTGCTCGCTCACCCGACGTGACCACCGCCCCGCGGACACGGTGGCCCTTTTGTTTTCTTCTTTTCTTTTCTTTTCTTTTCTTTTCTTTTGTTTCCGCTCCTGTCGTTAAGCACGCGTCAGCTATGCTACGACACGCTAATTAACAGCTTCCGCGCTTTGTTTAGTGAGTCCTGGCTCCGGATTGGTGCGCGCATGCAACTGCTCTGGGAGAGGCCGGCGGCTGATGACTCGCGTATACAAGTATAATATGCGCCCCTGGTTGCCATTCCGGGTGGTACCACTGCCAGCCAACGGATTTCTATCCTCTCCCTCTTTTTTGTGCTACTACACGTCAAGGAATCATAATCGAAGGTTTTTGAAATTAATGGAGCAGATGTGAACACGAAAGTTAAGTTCACACGCCGTCACCGTTGGATAAAAACGTTAGCGCGAAAAGGATTAGGGGCCCTGTCACTGGCCCTGTTCGGCAGGCTGTTTTTTTTTTTTTGGCTTATAAGCCGGCTGTGGCTGATTTGCTGTGAGAGAAAAACATTGTTCCACGGCTGATAAGCCGTGCTGATAAGCTCAGCCGAACAGGGGGACTGCGTTTTGGAAACAACTTGTGCCACTATTCGCTAAGGAGATAATATATGTCTGTTCTCGCGTTCATATAACATCGGACATCCAAAGTCCCAGACATAGAAAAAAATGATATGTTATGGGGTTTGGGTTTCATTTTGCTTAGGAATGAGGGACTCTCCGGTCTTAAAAAAAATAACCGATAGGCTCTCATTTACCGTATTAGTTGTTGTGCACTATGTTAGGTCATCTTTAAGAGACTTCATATATATTTCTTTTTTATCACGAAATATAAAAATAAACCAAAAAACATGCTATAATAGACTCTTAAAACCACTCTTCGAAACCACCATTCCGGCTCTTCACTTTTGGAGAGGCTACATGCCTGCTCTCTAAATGCAACATATATGGTAGTTTTCCCATGAATTTTTTCATACAAGAAATTTATGATAAGCTTTTAAAGCATAGAGAATAGAAATTGGCGAGTCTCTTTGGACACACAGGGGATGCATAAATAAAATATTTGTTGAAGGGCTCTCCAAGTAGAGATTTAGAGTAGCTACGTATATGTTATGGAAGTTGGAAACTTTGGCGAATGTTAAAAGTGTGGCGTTAACTCAGTTCCTGCCCTTCTTTTTTGTTTGGTGGGGGGGGGGGTATAAGCTTGTCTTTAGCTATGCATTACATGATTTGGCTATCTCTAGGCGACTATATTTTTATAAACAAAAATTCAATAAATTGGGCTAATGGTCTTAAACTCAGAATGAGATCTAGGTTTAAGGTGCTCGCTAGAAGGAAAAAATAGAATCTATTCACATAGTGTTTTTAAAATGTTATAGCTAGTTAAATTTTATAAGTCAAAGATATGGCATGCTTAAACTTTTTATTACTAGGAGGACACCCTGTGGTTTTGCAGAGGGAGCTAGTTAGGATTTAGGAATAATTATTGCATGTGCGTCTAGGCCTGTGTGATTGTCACTGTATCAAATCTAGTTGGGATCGGGCGAATTAATTGAAGAATCTAATAAAAAGAAGATAAATTGGATATTAGGTCATGTTATAGGAGGATTGGATGGCCAAACAAATTGCATGTGGAGATTGAAATATTGATAACTGATGTCAATAACTTGTATGAATACTAGTAATTGCACTTAGTTGCATTTAGAGGCGGGCGGGGGCAGGGATGGTGTGACCTTGTGCGTCTGTGTGACTACCTGCGTGCATGTGTGCATCGAGTTGGGTGGATGGGGCGTGGGGTGGGGGGAGGAGTTGAGCCATCTTGCATGTTTTATATGTTCCTACACGGCTACACCCGCTGAAAATGGAATAGGTTTAAGGGGTTAGAGCAAGATAAAAACAGTCGAAAACCCCCTTAACCGTTTCCATTTAACATTTGGCCACTGAGACAGGGATATCCAGAAACATGAATGGGAGCAGATATGGGAGCTTGCAGAAACAAACAAAATATTGATGAACCAGGATCATAATAAGGTATAGTGTGCATATGCAGCATGCTAAAGTGCCCCACGAGCATTCTTGAGGACCTCTCAGGAGGACTTTCTATTTTTTATAAACATGTAATATTTATCGTGTGAAAACCTAATTGTTTTTTTAGAAATGATGCTAGAATAACAATTGCTCAAACTTATCCTAAGTTTTATAAATACGGGTGTATCTAGCATAAAAATGAGATGGGAAACACCTCTTTTCACATCAAGTCCTATTTCCATATTTTTTGTAAATACGAAAACATGTGAGGTAAGTGTAGAAAACAAAACGGAACGAGATGGGATTTACCCCATTGTTTTCAACCTTACTTGTGGGGAGGGCTTGAGCACTCAAGCTTGCGCCCAAATTTGAGGTGTTTCTATACCTATGTTGCATTTGCCCCAGCATATATATAACACCAAGCATGCTGCAGCAACCTACGAACCAATAATAATTCTTGTTTCTTCTTCATGTAATTGTTCTTTGATGCGGTAATATTAACATTCTTTTCTATACACTAGACCTTACTTAAAATAGATTAGTTTTAGACAGACTTAGAAATGGTTACATTTTTTGCACCAGTGAGTAAAACAGTTTAAGGATACCACTTAGCGTGAATTACTCAATGTGATTATCAGCTTGCTCGCTGCAGCTGCAGCTTATTGCAACTATAGTACATAGTAGTTGTTTCCTCGCAGCCACAGCCGCAGCCGCAGCTAGAAGTAGCTGCAGCGAGCACTCTCTATGTTTGCTCCGTATTTAATTATAAGGAACTTTATATGAGGAGGCTAGTACTGTATGTGGTATAGAAGGTTTTCCAATATGCTTCACCTCGAAGCCTTATAGTTATACCGTACCACCTTTTGTTTACCAAGCACACGTCAACGCAAATGCGCTAAATAATACAATTACGCGCTGTAGAGCCTAAGACTATCCGCACTCATGGTCCTCTATATTTATCCTCTATACGTCCTAGTCAGCAAGATTCTCTCCTCTATACTCAATTCTTCCGCACCCATCCATCCTCTATATCATCCTCTATCCATTCTATCTACTGTGGGACCCACTTGTCACTTTATCTAAATATATCCATGAGTGATCTAGTTTTGAAGGATTTATTGAGACAAATTTAATGGTGCAATTAAAATTTAATTTGGATTTTTGGTTTGTGAGTTATAGTATTTTTTTCCTTGGTTTAGCTAGTTGGGCCCGCCACTGCGCACTATAGAGTAAACACTGTACTACTCTAAATATAGAGTGAGAGAAAGGATAGAGTATCGTTTTAGAGTATCCAGTGCAGCAGTTTTTACTCTATATTCATACTCTAAAGCTTTAGAGTATCATTTAGAGTATGCGACTGCGGACAGTCTAATAGAGCCATCAGTCAATCCATTTCAATCTAGTCCCGGCTTATACCAGTCAAACCAATCGCGCACAGCGCAGCATTTGAATATGAGCTGAACCCTGCCCCGTACGGAACAGCCGCAGAAAGAGCAGAGCGGAGTACTGTACTAGTACTAGAGCAGAGCACGGCACTGGTGTGTACAGCGCCGGGTGAGCCAAGCGACGGCGCCACGCAGATGCCTCCCCCACGCCACGTCCGGTCCCACCCGTCTGCCCCCCAAACTGAGTGTACCCGGCCCCACTAGCCCAGCGCCGTCCGATGGGAGTATATACTAGCCCCACCCGCTGCTACTGACCGCGAAACCGTCCAGTCGAATCGGCGTGGCGGATAGAGACGGGCGCGTGTTGCCAGAAGCCTCGCTCACTCGGCTTCCGCTACTCGCTTTCTCCGTTCTCCCCAGCCGCGTAGGCCGCGGTTGTGCCCGCCTGCCCGCGCGGTCACCCACCTTCCCTCCACCTTCCTCCGCGGGATAACGCGTGCTCCTGCGCCCCGGTACCTATATATTCACTCCACCTGTTCCCTCCCCTCCCATTCCCAACCTCGACATCTCTAGATCACTCCTCGACAGCACGGCGAGCTCGATCATCATTCACCAACCAGATCAGATCATCATCGGATCATCCAGAACCCAGAGCCTCTACTTCTAGAAGAGAACATCGATCGATCGGTCCTTCCCTACAGCCTCCACACCGGCATCACCTAGATGAGCACCTCGTACACCGAGGCGCAGTTCGGCTCCTTGTTTGACCTGCCCGCCGGAGACGACCTCACGTCCTGGTTCACGCACCTGTGCGGCGAGGAGCAGGCGGCGCTGCCGGCGTTCCAGGCGCCGGTAGCGATGGCGGACCCCAGGAAGAGGAGCGCCGAGTACGGGCTCCTGGAAGGCGAGGCGTCCGGGGTCAAGAGGCAGCGCTCCCCGACCACCAGCTCCCGGGAGAACAGCCCCGGCAGCAATGACGGCGACTACGAGCACACGTCCGCCGCCGCCGCCGGTGGCGCCGGCACCGGCGGAGGCGGCGCGGGTAGGGGCGGCGGCCGCCGGCTCTGGGTCAAGGAGCGCGACCACGAGTGGTGGGACCGGATGAGCAGCCCGGCGTGCCCCGAGGACGAGTTCCGCCGCGCCTTCCGCATGTCCCGGGCCACCTTCGAGGCCGTCTGCGAGGAGCTCGGCGCCGCCGTCGCCAAGGAGGACACCATGCTGCGCGCCGCCATCCCCGTCCGCCAGCGGGTCGCCGTCTGCATCTGGCGCCTCGCCACCGGTGAGCCGCTCCGCCTCGTGTCCAAGCGCTTCGGCCTCGGCATCTCCACCTGCCACAAGCTGGTCCTCGAGGTCTGCGCGGCCATCAAGGCCGTGCTCATGCCCAAGGCCGTGCAGTGGCCCGAGGCCGCCGCGGGTGTGTCCGCCAGCTTCGAGGCCGCGTCGGGGATCCCCGGCGTCGTGGGCGCCATGTACACCACCCACATCCCCATCATCGCGCCCAAGGCCAACGTCGCCGCCTACTACAACCGCCGCCACACCGAGCGGAATCAAAAGACCTCGTACTCCATCACGGTGCAGGGCGTGGTGGACGCGGGCGGTGCCTTCACGGACGTCTGCATCGGCTGGCCGGGCTCCATGTCCGACGCCGACGTGCTCGACCGCTCCGCGCTCTACGCGCAGCGCGGCGCCGCGGGCCTGCTGCAGGGCCAGTGGGTGGTGGGCGGCGCCGGGTACCCGCTCATGGACTGGCTGCTGGTGCCCTACACGCACCACAACATGACGTGGGCGCAGCACGTGTTCAACGAGCGCGTGGACGGCGTGCGCGCCGTCGCCAGGGACGCCTTCCAGCGCCTCAAGTCCCGCTGGGGCTGCCTCCAGAAGCGCACCGAGGTGAAGCTGCAGGACCTCCCCGTCGTGCTCGGCGCCTGCTGCGTCCTCCACAACATCTGCGAGCGCGCCGGCGACGCCGTCGACCCCGACATCGCGTTCCAGCTCTTCGACGACGACATGGTCGCCGAGAACCCAGTGCGCTCCACGGCGGCCGTCGCCGCGCGCGACAACATCGCCCACAACCTCCTCCACCGCAACACCAGCGCCGCGGGCGGCCCCGGATTCGTCTTCAAATGAACTCTGACGGCAGGGATGTGAGGAAAAACAGCTAATTTTCTCGGCGGGATCAGAGAAGAAGAAGCCACAAGGCTCAGGAATCAATTTTTTTTTGCCATCTTTCAGTAATTAGGAGTTTATATAGTTCTTTTATATATAGTCATGGTATGGTAAATTTGTCGGACGGAGAACAGAGGGCGATTCTTTCTTTTTCGCTTGTAATAAGCTGGGAACAGAGCAAGGGGGGTGATAGTGATAACATACATAGGGTTCAAAGATACAGTAGGTGATTGGTTGATAGGATTTGAGATTGTTCTGCATTTTTTTGTAGAATCAAAGATTCAGTCATCATTTTTCAGATTTGGTGAGACTGTAGCCTGTATGGTCAATACTGTTGTGCAGGCTATTTTGGCACCAGACTTTGTAATCAATCAGTTATACAGTTAAACAGAAGTTGATTTCGCCTCTCCAACCTGGGAATCAGATTGCCCCCTGTTCTACATGTGTACACGCGTTATTTTGTTTGGGTTGTTCTGGGCCAAGCAGCACAAAGGAGACGTTTATCTGAACAAGGAAAAGGGAGACACGAGGAGATCTTTGAATTGACCACAGTCAAAGCAGCCGTGTCGTTCTTTCTTTGTTTAATTATTGTGGAAATAAACTCTGACGAGTCCAGGCAGCATAAAAGAAACCTGATGATGCAGGCTGTCTGTTAGGTGGCAGTGTGGCACTAGTACGAACACGTACGAGGTACTATCTGTGGACTTGAGATTTGGAAGGAACCTCGGATGTAGCATGTTCAGTTATGTTAACTACTACTGTAAAGATGGCAAGGGCTTGGCCTCTGTTACTGCTTGTTTTACAGGTTTACTGAAAGAAACTACCAGATAATTAGCACATTAAATTATTCGAATCTCTGATGGTCACAGATTATCACCTCTCTTTGACTTGGCTTTTAAAGAGAGGGTCTTTTCTTTAGGAGTACTCACCTCAAGGAAATGCTGGCGCAAATTCTGCCATCAGAGTCTGAACACAGAGCACAGAAACTTCAGGTAACTTTGGGAAGGTCGGCACGACGACGGTCTGGGTCGCCTGTTCCAGTGCTCCGACGACTGTTACCAGCTCTATAGTTGACAGGAGCACTTGTAATTAAACCGCGGCGCCGTCGTTTTCTGTATATATTCAGATAATAACGAGCTAACGCCTCGCTGTAAAAGTAGATCAGAGAAGCAGTCTCATAGAAGAGTTGACCTATTGTGCTGTGCCAAGAACATCTCATACTTAACCTGCAGTACCACCAACTTCCAGTTCCTTTTTCGAAAAAAAAAGGCAACTTGTAAAAATTCTAAAAGAAGCACCTCTGTTCACACCATGACATGACAGGGATAAAAGCTCTCTGTTTACGACACCTACGGTGACAAAGCAAAGCAACTCCATTAGTACTAGAATTAAGCACGGGTCTCATGGGATCGAGTTGACTGCGTGGGAACGCATGTACGCACCAAAGCTCCGTATGGACGCAGGTTGTTTTTGAGATCGCGGAAAATCTACAGACCGGATCAATAGATCATCGAATGGTTGACTAGCGTCCAGTCCAGCAGATCACAAGCAAGCAACGATGATGTCGTTGTTCGGTACGGCCATGCGGCGAATTGGACAAACGAGCAGTAATTTCACCGGAAAAGAGCAGATTTGGCCCATCTGGCGAGAGCATGCCACTATTAAGGAAACCGTGCCGACATTGCTACAGATTTCTGTATCTATCTACTCCTAGTCTCCGACTACAGTACAGAGAGCATCCGGTCAACGGTCAACGGATTGGACACAGATAGTATATGAACTGAATCGCCAAAGTCGTGATCGTCTTTCAGAAAAGGAAAGGCACATGTTTCAGGGCTTATAAAACAAATTAAATCTTGGGCTCCTGCGATAAGGGGATGCGTCATCCGCAAGTCTTGAAATGATGGGCACGCACCATCGTCCATCGATTAGTTGGAGTGCTGGATCATCAAGTTTTTTCTCTTAACATGGCCCGCACAAGATTGAGCCTATTTTCATCGCGTACCGAAAGATTTTCTCTTTTGAAAAGAAAAAAAAAGTATTTCTCCATGCGCTTCAGGCCTTGAAAACCTATGTGCCCCTGCTCGCTGCTCAGTGCCCAAGCGACCGACAGCTGCTGTCCCTGGCAGCTGCTTTTTTAAAAAAAAATATATATATTTATGGAAGAGCTCCATATGAACTCAAGCAGACCAGATATCGGCACTATGCAGCTACAAGAGTACTAAGTTGTTTACATCAGAGAAATGCACACCTAGTGTTTTTTTTACAAAGATTGCACACCTAGTTGAGCAAGATGATGAGCTAAACTACAGCATTACAGACCCAAGGTGCATCAACCACCGTTGCATGATTGAAATTCGTAGACACACACAATTTTATCTTCCGGAAGAAGTGTTCCAAGCGGTGAGAGCTATCATACTCCATTGTGGTGAGGGCTAAACGCACCTCAGGTACTCAAGATCATCCATTCCTGGTTCTACCAAAAAAAAAACACTTTGAGACATGCTTCAGCTTCCTTGTTCAAAGGCAAAGTATTCCGGATAGTGCAAGCACCTGCAGCAACGGCCTCACCCAAGTGATAACAGTTCTGTTTATATGCAGATTGCGGAAGAAAGACATGGAGCAAGATAGAACAAAAAGCGGCTGGCGTGGGCCGTAGCCACGTGGGTTGTTCGGTTTAGTGGAGACTGGGCAAGTGGCGCTGGTCATTAGTCCACACGGCCCAAAGCCACGTTTGATCGCTAGGCTCTCTTCATGGACCCTTGACTGTCCACACGCGCGGGCCTCTAGTGGCACTGGCATTTTCACCTGCAAGAGAAGGTCAGTGGGCTTCTTAGCCCGCTTCACGTGGGCTGCTATTTCTGCGCGCAAGTATGTTTTTGGCCCACGCTTGCTCGCTGCTGCTCTCCGTGCCGCCGGGTCCGGTTGGTTTGCTCGCGCTCCCCGCCACCTCCCCGTAGGGCCGTGTTTAGTTGCGCCAAATTGGCAGCACCAAAATCTGTATAGTGCGGGGCTAGACACTGTAGTATTTTGTTTGTATTTGTGAATTTCTGTCCAAATATTGACTAATTAGGCTCAAAAGATTCGTCTCGCAAAGTACAACTAAACTGTGCAATTAGTTTTTAATTTCATCTACATTTAGTACTCCATACATGTGTCGGTATTTTAATGTGACGGGGAATTTTTTTTTACGTAGTAGAATTTGGTAGAAATTTTGGGAACTAAACAGGCCGAATAGCTGCCTCCGCGTCGTGTTGTGTCTGGAACGTGCGCGGCGGCGTTGGAAGCCGTCGATTGGGCGCCTGCCGACTGCCGTCTGCGCCCGGGCCGCCCCCAGACAGCTCCGATTCCAGACATACGGCCGCTGGTTTCGTTGGAGTTCGCTTCACGCACATGCTGCCGCCTGCGTCGTCAACTGATGGAGTGATGGATGGGTGATGGGCTGGCTGATGGCCACCAGTCGTCGTCACTTTGCGGCGCCGGCGGCCACGATGCTCTGTGGTGCGCACCTGCAGGCCCATCAGATTTATAAATTCCACTGCTCCTCCAAGCCACGAGCAGCACACACTGTGCGCCTTGCGCGGTGCGCGCGAATCAATTCACGTTAGGCGTGCATGCACCATGCGCCCAACGGTGGGTACGTGATCTAGCCCGTCCTAGGGGATGGGACGGCAACCCGGTTGTCCCGTAGCTAGCACAAGACACTACTCTCTTTACTTTGTCGTAGAGTATTTCTTGGATTATCTTCTGCAGTAAAAGAGAGAGAGAGTGTGTATATGTGTGTGTGAAAGTCATCCCTAATGTTAGGTTTCATTATACTGTTTCTAAGCATGAGATGCGGTTGATGAAATAAAACAAAAAATCCACGACGCATGGTTTTATTTCACGGTTTCATAGACCTAAACATTGAAATGATGCATGATGTCATGAAATGAAATGATCTCAATAATGGAATTTCACTCAGTTTCCGACGCGTGTGAATGAAACAAAATACTTCCTAGTGGAGTTTCATTCAATTTTCAATGCATTGGTAGCTGTGTGTGTTGGGTTTTATCTCGATGAAACTCATTTCCTCTTTCTCCTTCGTAATTTCTATGCCACATCGTCATCTTTATTCATGTCTCACCTCATCAAATCGGAACTCCCATTGTATCTAATTAATAATTACAAGCAGATTATATTTAAAAAAAATAATAAATCAATGACAAACAAAAGATATTTTTCTTCAGTTTCACTACTAACAAAATAATTTTTGAGGCATTTCATTTTTTCTAGCCGTGGTTGTAAAAGACCGTTTCTAAAAATAGTTTTACTAATGGACTGCTTTTATAAATTGATTTTTTGGACAAGTGTCAAGTCCCTAAAAACACGTTTCATTTTAAAGGTGGTTTGTAACGCCAACTGCCTCTATAAATAAAAGTATTTCAAGGTGCAGTTCAAAACACCAATCGCATTAAGAATTCATTTTTTTAGTTGTGGTTGGTAATTTAACCCGTCTCTAAAAAGTGATACAACACAAAAATTCATAATTTTTCCAAATAAAGCCGGATAAACACAAATTTTATATTAAAGTTGCAGGACTTACAGTTGATGGTGTTTTAATCTACAATATTCCTGCTAGTTTTCTTAAGCGGTAGGAAACAACTAGGACGGATAGGCTACACGTCGATTTTTGTTAACCGCCACTGATATATTTTACTAAGATATCCTCAGGCCTATAGACCACAAAGGGAGACAGTGTGCTCCTCACTGCCAAAGCTCTGGTCTTTGCAAATGTATTGTAGATGTGTGTTATAATCTTATGGCTTACTATAGTTCTAGGTGTTTGTGCATCCTAATGTCGCGTGGTGTGTGTGTTGGGGCCCAGGGGGTGGGTTTGGTTAGGGATGCATACACCAGCAGAGAACAGACTTTCGATTTTTGACTTTAGTCCCAGCCGAAATTCGGTCTGGGAGTAATAGGAGATTTAGTCCCGATTGGAACCACCAACCGGGACTAGAATCTCCTGCCCAACAGATAGTGCAGCAGGAACCTTTAGTCTCGGTCTATGGTTTAAACCGGGAGTAAAGGTCGCCTTTCAATCCCGGTTGGAACCACCAACCGGGACCAAAGGTCACGCTGGCCTTTTCTCCTGGGTTTTGGCTCCAACCGGAACTAGAGGTTGATCCTTTAGTCCCGGTATGGTCCACCAACCGGGACTAAGGGTCCCCACTATATATACCTGCTTTCACTGTCCCCCCAGCCTGTGACACAAGTTAAATCTTTGGTCTTTGTATTGCTTGTGCGCATGTGTTCATCCATGTTTTTGTTTGGGGGAGCAAGTTCTTGCTCTTGGCCGTTGGCTTCATCTTCAATCTTCTAAAGGTTAGCAACTTCATCTTCTAATCTTTCATTACGAATAATGTAGATCATTTCATAGTTTAGTAATAAGCATAGAAATATGAGGGTTTTTTTAGATTAGGAATAATAATGGTGGATTTTATTTTTATTTATACATCATTTCTACATAACCTTAAATATTTATAGTTTTTTAGAACTTTTTTAGCAACATTATTTCTTGATGAGAGTTAATAATCGTTAAAAAAATTATGTGCAAAATATTAATGTTTATTTGGCATCCGCGCCCACACACACACACACACACACACACACACACACACACACACACACACACATATATATATATATATATATATATATATATATATATATATATATATATATATATATATCTTCATGATTTATTTTTTATATGTTTCTCTAATATATATTTTTGCATGGAATATTTATATGGGGTTCTATATTTATTGGGATGGTTTTTCAGTTTTTTTAGTTATGTTGAATGGTGGCGGACTTCCCCAGCTACAGGAAACAGGTTTCCACCATGGTTAACTTCCATTAGTGCTATCGCCAGATAGGGTCGTTCCGCGTCTCCCAGGCCCATCAATAGTATAGAATATTTTAAGTTTACGTGCTAATGTAATTTTTTCATATATACATTCATTCATAATGTGATTGTTGTATATGTCACAGACTATAAAACCGGTCAAGTGACTGGAATCAACACTATGGCTGCTCGGGGTGTGGGACATCTTTGAAACGACGAGAAGTGTGGTCATGAATGATGAAGGAAGCGAGTTATGAACATGTAGTCTCGCCTTCGTCATCCTTATTAGGTACAATAACGAGGTTCGCCAAGCATCATGCAGACTGAACGACAGATGCCGACCAAGACAGGCGTCCAGATCGATGCCATGCTGCTTTCTTTGTAAGCAATTGAGCGAATTGGCTACCGTATGTCTGATTTCTCATCCTTGAGGATAGAAGCTTTACGTGAGCACAATTTGGACATGCCGTGAGTAAGCGAGGCATGCGACATTCAACCAAATAGATGTGGTACGTCGTCGTGTATGATATGAGAGTAATGTTTATTTATTTTTATTATTATATAAGCGCTTTCTGATATTTTTTGTTTGTCCATTTGCAAAATTTGCTCCATGACTACACTTATGCTGCAAATGGCATGCAGCCTATTCTCATGCAAGCTATTAAGCTACCGGAGTACGCCTGGGACTGGAAAGTGCTGGGCCAAAGGACGATAGTTGGTATCCAGTATTGCGTGAGATTTAGGCAGAACTAGGCCATCAATAGTCCCTCAGTAGGCTACATCATTGGGATACCATGTCTTTGGCGTTGTGAGACAAGAGAGAGTATAGACAATGACCGTGGTTACTGTATCCGAGACATACGCTACTGGCAGTGGAGACAGGCTAGGGCTGCAGCCAGTTTGTAGGATTCATGTGTTAATTAGTTTTATTCGTATTGTTGTGTTTAATTAGGTTTATTCGAATGGTTATGTACTTTAATTAGGCTTATTTGTATGGATATTTTAATTATGTTTGTATGGAAGTTAATTATATTTTATGAGGTTTATTTGTATGGACACCGTAATTATGTTTGTATGGATTGAAATTTAACTCATATAGGATTGAAATGCATATATAGATAAAAGCCTTTGTAGTTGATAACTTTTTCATTCGTAGTCATCTTGTTAAGAAAAATTATGTTTAAATTTATTAAATTTAAAATTTAAATTTTTAAAATGACCTCAAATGGAGAAACAACCAATACGAAAGTTGTAGATATTGAAAAGTTATACAAAAAATCATGCTCTTATAAATTTATTGTGTTCTTACGAATTTCATTTTGGTTATATTTTCATGTGAATTTGTTTTATCAATTCAAAATTTGATTCTAAAAAAATGGCAACTTCAAACAACATTTTGAAGCAGTAAATAAATTCAACTGGGAAATTCATGAGCATAAAAGTTGTAGAACTAATCAAGATCTACAACTTTTATTTTAGTCATTTCTTCATCCGACAAAGTATTCAAATTTTACATATCTCTCTTATAGTTTATGATTATACGAGAGACATGTAAAATATGAACAATGTATACGAGAGATATGTAAATTTTGAACAATGTTTACTACCACTTTGTCGGATGGAGAAATGTCCAAGATAAAAGTTTTAGATCTCGAAAAGTTATATAATTTTATAATTGACAACTTTTTGATTTGAAATCATTTTATCAAGTAAATGTATTTATGAATTTCTCAAATTTGAAATTTGAATTTTTAAAATGTCCTCAAATGGAGAAATGTCGAGAACAAAAGTTGTAGATCTCGAAAAGTTATGTAACTTTGTAGTTGATAACTTTTTCATTTAAGTTATATATTTTCTACTACGTAATTTCCAATTTTCAGCCTATTTATGTTAAAGAAAATGTTAAAAACGGTTGCATGGATGGGAAACGAAACTGCTGGGTTTAATCCCAGGTTGGGCCAACAACCGAGACTAATGGCTTTTTAGTCTCGGTTGTTGGCCCAACTCGGGACTAAAGGGTACCGACCCCACGTATACTCGTGTCTTCTTTTCTTCTTTCTCCTTTCAAGCGCCGGATCCGCCACTCCACCGCGCCACTACCCCTGTCGTGCGCCTATCCGACCATGCCCTCTTCTCCGGCTCTGGCTTCGCCCTCGTCCCTCGGCTCCGGCGCGCGCGGCTCGCCCTCTTCTCTAGCTCGCGCGGTGGGACCTCGTCCTCGTCTCCCCAGCGAGCGCGGTGGTGCCGTCGTCCTCGTCCTCCGGTGGCCGGCCGACCTCGTCCTCGTCCTCGTCTCCGGCTCGCGCGGCGGACCTTTCTCCTCATCTCCCAGGCGCGCATGGCGGCGACGCCTGCGTCCCCGTTCTCCGGTGGCTGGCTGGCCTCGCCCTCATCCTCGGCTCCAGCATGCGTAGCTCGTCCTCATCCTCGGCTCCAGCCCTCGTCCTTGACTCGATCCGGCCGCCCTCCACCTCGTCCTCGCGGCGCGCACGCGGGGTAGCGCCCTCGTCCTCATCTCTGGCCGTGCTAGCCTCGCTCTCGTCCTCGTCTCCCTGTCGCACGCAGCGACGCCCTCGTCCTCGTCTCTGGCCGACCTCGTCCTCGTCCTCCTCTCAGCGCATCCTCGTCCTCATCTCTAGCCAGCCTCGTCCTCATCCTTTTCTGCCACCAGGTATGAGGCAATACTCGTTTTGCAACCCCTTCTCATCCCTTCGTGCTGTGTGAAACCGAGCACTCACCCCTAACTTAAGTTAATTGGCTAAGGGCTCCTTTGGAACACAGGAATGGAAAAACATGGGAATAGGAAAAATGTAGGAATATTGTAAGATTGCAGATGCAAAACAGAGGTTGAAAACTATAGGAATTTTGATAGAATGGCCGTTTGGACAGCTCAGGGGAAAATCATAGGAATCCTAAAGGATTTTTAGCCATAATGAAGCTGTTTTATTTCCAGTAGCTGATTAGACATGGCTAAAGAAATAACATTTCTACTACATACAAGAACCGATATTATGTAGCTGCAACACCACTTGGTTTCTTGTTCTTCGTGCATAGGAATTTTACCAAGAGGTATGACTGAATGCTACGAATCCTTAGAAATTGGCATGCAAAGGAGTTAATTCCTATGGAATATTGTTCATGTTTCCTGCAAACCAAAGCATAAGATAGGAAAAAATTCTTTGTGAACAGTATTTCTACAAAAATCCTACATAAAACATGTAATCCAAAGGAGCCCTAACTATTTCTATTCGTTCTGACTAGTGTTTGCTTTATGATTTATTTTGATATAATTTGATATGATATGCATGCATTGTGTATATATATATATATGGTCCAATTATATGAATTTTGATATATAGGGTTTACAGATATGAATTTTGATATTTTAACTGTAGTGAGAAGAGATAGCTAGACGTCTCCCTGAAACCGATTGTCCCAGGTTGGGGCTATACAATTACTCGTGGATTCGATCCAGTGTTGCCGAATGTACCGTTCAATCATCCTAGCATAGTAAGCAATGATATATATTTTTAATAAATTAATATGTTTTAATTACGCTTGTACAAAATATATTGTTCTAATATGTATATATGTGTTTCTTAAATGTACCGTAGGTAATTGACACAATCATTTAGCTTAAAGAGACACTCTCGAATTTTAGGGTTGAGGTTGTGGATGTTGAGAGCTTTGATGTAGATAATGGTCGATTCATCCAATGTCGAGTTGGCTTTTCCATCACCGCTAGGAGGGGTAGAGGTGTTGTACAAATCTCAGAGGTGGGAGTAAAGACATCTGATAAGGCTGTTGCACAAAAATATGTTGTCCTAGTATGTGTAAATAAGCTTGCGAGTATTGGGTACACCTTGCCTACTTATTCCTTCGTGTCGATACAAGCTATGGATGTGGACTCTTATTATGATGTTGCGGGCTTTTGTGTAAGGATGACTCAAAACAATTGGAATGATGTGGTAAGTCGAGGTCAAACTCATAGTTTGTATCCAATTTTGTTGTTATTGGAAAGCTTGTTCTTATATCCATTTTTTCTGCCAACACTTAATTACAGGTTAAGGACTATGACTTAACCTACGCAGGTTACAACTTGGAAGCCATTCTAAACCAAACAATGTATGCATTGAGTTATAATTGGAAATATGCCGATGAATGACCAACACGCACTACGGCAGGATTTCAGGAAAAACTGCTTGCGACTAAGAGGGGATCATCTGACCCACCGACTACTCAGCCACCGCTAACTGTCGTTAGTAGACCCTTTGCTCGTACTTTTGAAGCAAGAGAGAGTGCACTATTTAATGCCTTGAATTATGTCAATGACATTTGTGGATATCACATCGGCGATCTACACTGAGTTGATAATACAAAAAAGTCAAAGACATTTCTAGCTACTTATGTTTGTATGAACTTCGGGGTGTACTTGGACGTCTAGTGTGGAATATTTTAAGTTGGACATCTAGTTTGTAATGACTTGTTTTAAATTATTGCAATATATAAGCTCTTATTTGATTAGTTTCGTTCTTATTTATGGATGACGTACAATAGTATAGCATATAATACGTGTACAAAAACTATTTGAAATGAAAACAGATTAAATGGAAAGAAGCTCTAAAAGAAAAAAAAGAAAATAAAAAAATAATATTTAGTTCTAGTTGGTTATACCAACTGGGACTAGAGGTGTCCGCCCTCGTGCTCAGCCTGGAGGCCCCTTCAGTCCTGGTTGATATAAGCAACCGGGACTAAATGGCTCCCATTCAATACCAGTTAGCAGACCTGGGACTAAAGGCCCGTCCTTTAGTCCTGGATTAGCAGTCCCGGTTGAGAACCGGGATTAGAGGGGGTTTTCCAATCGGGACTGCTACCCAGTACTACACTAGTGATACTATAACTTGTACTAGCTACCATATCCGAGGAATAAAAACATAATGAATCCATAGAACTTGTAATAACTACGTATAAATGGATTCAAGTTATTATTATAGTTCTAAACATTCTAGATTAATGCTAGATTAATATATGGTAGAATGCATGTCACGTTCCTACTTTTTACAAACAGACACGAGATAAAGGGTGTGTGTTTGGATGCAGCCCCTAGCCTGGGAGTGCTGGCCAGGTATGCACATCCGAACGCCTGAAGCAATGCCTGGCTCTGGTAGCTTTCCCACGCTGTTATTCGAACGATTCGTATAGCCCCTATTTAGTTAATAAAAAAAGTTTGACATGGCAAAAAAATAAAGCCTATTTCATTATTAAAGAAGTTCAATATGACAAAAAAAATTGAAAGAAAGTAAGAGCAAGTATAATAAGCTCGCCTGCTTCAGCAGGCTGCTAGCGAGTTGTGTATGAAAACTGTAGACTTGTATAGTAGCTACTAGTAGGCATGCTAATGGGTTGGCTGTAAAGAATAAATAAGAGCAGCAAAAGAACGTATGGGATTGGGTGGGAGGGAGCTTTTTCGTGCTGCATGTGCCGGAATCGGGCTGTTAAGTAAGACCGACCGCAGCGGCACCGCTAAAAGATACTGCAGTGCCTTTTACCGGATTGAGGAGCTGCACCGGCTCAGGTAAAAGGTACGCTAGCCCAGCTTCGTCCGCTATTTTCAGCGGATACCGTTCCTCCGGTACCGGCGTTCGAGAGAGACGAGCACATGCGCGGGAGAGAAAGAGCATGGTCCAGCGGTGGGCCCCACTGTTTTAACCATCAAAAAAAATGTTATAACTCATAAACCATAAAACCAAATTAAATTCCGATTGCACCATTAAATTTGTTGCAATAAATACTTCAAAACAAGATGTTACATAGATATATTTAGACAAAGTGACAAGTGGGCCCCATAGTGGATAGAGGATGATATAGAGGATGAATGAATGCGGAGAAACTGTATATTTTGTGATGACTAGGATGGAATATTCCTTTTAGAGGATGAATATAGAGGTCCATGAGTGCGGATAGTCTAACAGCCCACTCCGTTCTCTCTCCTCCACGTCGGACTTTAAAGACATAAATGATCCTGTGGCCTTCTGAGTAAAGACTTATCATGCTTACTCTAAGAGGCTGAGAGTGGGCTTTATGCTAAGGTGGATACGAGAGAAGAGAAGCGGGTCATAAGTTTGTATTAATAATGAAGTATCTTCTGATAACCCATTATTATATGGGAGGGCTGATAGTGAGCTTTATATAGAGGGGCAGACTATATATATTATTAGTCTTACTTAGCGGGGCGCAAGAACTGTTACCTTCGGACGAGGGAACTATTTGAGGAATAGTTTTAGAAGTAAAAAAAAGACTTTCATTTTTTTAGTATCACGCTAATGCTAGGAAGCGAGCGTCCGGGCCGTCGGATGCACCGTCAGTGGGCCACATGACGCCAGCCCAAGACCCCCTGCTCCTCCATTTCTAAGTAAAAAAATCAGCTCATCTACGCACTCGTTCCTATCCGCTCGCCTACCGCCTCAGGCGCTCGGTCGCTGGCCCAGCCAGACACGACGCATGACTGCCTCCGAGGCGCAGCGCTCGGCCGCCGACCTTGCTAGGCCACTCCAGCGCGTCGTCGTAGCCATCCCTCACGCCTCCATCCCTCGCCGTGCCAAGCCCGTCCTCCGCCACACCCAGGGTGCACTGGCCCAGGCCGCGGAGCAAGTGCTCGCGTGCCCAGGGGTGCTCGCGCGCCTCGCGCAGATGCTCACCTAGGCCGCCGAGCAGGTCCTTGCCCAAAGGCGCACCGGCGAGCTCCCTGCGCCGCGGCGGCGTCGATCTCCGTGATTCATCCAAGCTACAAAGTGATATTTCGCACTGGAAACGCATGTTGCAAGAGTATGTTTCAAGTGTTTCACATGTTTCATCTCGATGTTACAATTGTTTCAGGTGGATGTTATAAAAGTGCATGGAGATGTTGCATATGTTGCAATGGTTGTGCACGTATGTTGCAAGCTTTTATTCTCAATGTTTCAGTTGTTTTCCAGACGTATATTGTAAGTGTATTTATCTGAATGTTGCACGTGTTTCACATATATGTTGCATGTGTTTTATCTGGATGTTGCATATATTTTTTGCAATGTCATTTTTAAGCGTTTTCAGGTGTTTTACAGGTGTTTCAGATGTATGTTATAAGTGTTTCAATTGTTTTCGAACGTATGTTGCAAATGTTTCATTTGGATGTTTCAAAAGTAGATCGGATGTTATATCTCCCTTCTCGACTTCTGTTGTCTCGCCTCGGTGTCTCCTCTTCTCGATGCTCGTGATGTTCGGGCGACATGGGCCCGCGTGGGGACGGGCGGTGTGGGTGGGACCAGTCGTTCGAGCAGCACGGAATCTGAGAGGGTGGGCTCAAGATGGCAACGGGTACATACCCGACGGGTAGTGCCCACCCGTACCCGTACCCGCACCCGCAAAATTTTACCCGTCGGGTTACCCGTACCCGCATGCGGGTAAAGAAATAGTTCCATACCCGTACCCGCCGGGTAATTCTCACCCGACGGGTAACCCGTACCCGATAGCATACCCGAAAATTACCTAAAAATATCAAATAGTCACATGCAAAAATAAATCATTCTAAGCTTCCAACAAGTTACAAACATGCTAACAAACATTATTAGCATCATTACAACAAAGGCAATCTACTAGAAATATAGTGGATGTCTTAATTGGCCAAATTTATGACTTATATGCGCTAAAATAACTGAGGTTGGTTAGTTATTTTTGCGGGTATGTCTTACCCGCGGGTATGCGGGTATGGGTAGTATACACCCGCACCCGTACCCGCCATACCCGATGGGTATAGGATTTTGCCCAATAACGTACCCACGGGTAGAAAATTCATCCCATACCCGCCTCTTTATCGGGTAATACCCATCGGGTACTCGGGTTTCGGGTACCCGTTGCCATCTCTAGGGTGGGCCATGCGGAACAGAGCAGGTGCGGGATGTGGGGAGTGGCGTTCGGACGCGGGCCTCATGCTAGACGTCCGGGTGCTAGTGGTTCCGTTAGTATTAAATAGAGATCAATCTGCTACCCTGGCTTTGTTTGTCTTTAGCCAAATAAAGTCCACCGTTGCCTGGCGATCAGGATGCCCGTCCATCCTATTATTCCTATTTCGGTTTGATCCAGATGCATCGCCTCTTCATGGCAGTTCGACCGATGCTATACCTCATAGTCATAGCTCCACCAGACCAGACCCCACTCTCTATCAACCAGCTCTAGCCTAGCTATGGATATGAATATGAATATGACAAGACGAGTCGCGCGGCGGAAAAGGAAAATTCGAGCCTTCTCCACATTGGGCCATCGTCCTTTGACCACTGATGCATCCTCCATCTCTGCGCGTTCCTATTCCGTCGTCACTTCACTTGCAAATTGCAACATATACTAATTGTTTAATCACCGGCCGGCAGGCAGACACGAATCATGCATAATCGCGAGGAACAGATGCAAGCGTGCTGAGGCTCTGAGCTCAGCTAGCGCATCGTATGCAATTCATTGGCAGTAGTGCACGTTGCAGAGAGATTGACGGTGCCAAGAGATTCCAATAATTCCGCTAGCTTTTGCAAAAGCAGGCATCGTCACAATTCGTAGCTACAGATAGCGTTGTACAATCCAGAAACTAAACTATGGCAAAGATACGGGAAAAAGGCATCGTCCTCCTATGGCAAGACCACAACACACAGGACCATAGATCGCACTCCCTTTCTAAAGTATTATGGCTCTGTTCATCCGGCTTATAATTCATACTTTGTAGCTTGTTTTTTTAGTTAGAACAGTGTTTTTCTCTCACAATAAATCAACGAACAGTGTTGTTCTCTAAACACATCTTTATTTGTTTTTTGAGAAGTTAATTTTTTTAGTTTGACAAATATATAAAAAAAACTAGTAATGGTATGCCTACAGATTAAAATTTGAAATTGAAAACTTAACATAACCAAATAATACATGGCCGGTAAAAACGAATGTGGTATTATATGTCGAGGCATTGTTTGGATGTATTCAGATTCACATCAATCCACGTGTGTTGAGGTGGATTGAGTTGGAATTTGCTCATGTGAATTGGATGAATCTAACAACATCCGAACAAGACCTAGGATCACAAATGATTCCGCATGTATCATAATGATATAAAGTGTGATGGCTGGCATAATGCAATTTCCCTGTCCGTTGGCTGCTTGGCCCTGTTCGGTCTAGCTTAGAACCAAGGGAAACGAGAGAGATTGAGGGAGATTAAATCTCCTACAGGACAAAATCTTCCTCCATGCCCTCAATCTCCATGGTTTATGTTATAAAAAAATCCCCACGGTTTACAGATGAAATGAAAAGGCCTAAGTGAAGTTTCTCAGGCCGTGAAGATGGCAGGATGGGTGCATTTTTTGTGCCATCTCCCTCCATGTCATGGCCACATATCTTGGACCCGGCTGATGGTCTGTGCCACGAAGGCGTTAAAAAGAAGCTACAGTAGGTGTGGGATTTATTCTACAAAACGAATGCAGCCAGGCTCATCTGGTGGGGCAATGAAAATCACCCAAAAATGACCACAAAAATGACCAAAAAAGGAAAAACCAAAGAAGAAAAAGGATGAACCAAAGCATCGGCCACGAGCCCTTCATGAAGGTGCTTCGTCTCGACGCAAGCTCTCAGATGACACGCCACGTGCGACCCGAGATCCTCCCCTGGGTTTTGAGGCCAAAACCTAGCAAACCTGTCGCCTACGGTTTTAAGGCCCCAACCACAAAACTCACTTGGAGTCACGTAGCCGCTACGTCTCCTCCACGATGTCGACGCGTGTCCCTCTCGTCCTGACCACCCGACCACCAAGTGCTCACGCATCCGTCTTCACCTCCATTCTCGCATGTACACTTACTTGTCGATGTGCCAGGTGTTAGATGGCCCATCCTCTGGCCTTTGGTCCCTCGGTCCAAGCCTCCACGTTCGTCCTTCAGTGTCCCCGGTCCATCGTATACATACAGTCTTCTCGTTTGACCTTCTCCATTGTCGTCTTCAACCATTTCATGCTCAACACCTGCACATCACAAAGCCAAGAGAGGCATGTTGCAAACACCACTCACTCATGACATGGTTAGTCTCACGACACTAAACCAAAGCATTCATCACATATACACATGGGCATATATCCACCATGAATTCGCAGAGTTGCTTGTGTGGACATAGAAAAGTAGCTGAAGTGACACCATAGATGTCGAGAGGTGACCTAAGCTTTATCTCCGTGCATGTTTTCATAACCTTTTGTCTATTTCCATTTTCCAATGATAAAAAGGCAAAAGGGGTTTGCAGCTTTTTCTGGAAAAGGTACCCTATATATGCTATGCTCTTCCAAATACACGAGACCACCTTTCCCAAATAGAACATGTATTCATTTGTTAAAACGCCCATCGCTCGATTCCTTTATTCTCGTGTGAAGAGCATCGTCCAGCCACTTCTACATACGTTCAGGAAAAACATTTGTGGCAAAGTTGATTATTACAGTAATAATAATCCACCTCTGTGTAGAATGCAAAATCATTACTTTCTGTTAGGCATATATTCAGAGATGATTTAATTGGAGTGTATAAAAATGCAAAACCTACACGCAGTAGAAAAGTATTCCTTTTTAGCACTAAGTTGCTCAAGAATAATAATCCATCCACATATATCTTACGACAACGGCTGGGTGGCATATATTATCAAACATGACACCAACTAGATGTTATTTAATTTTGATTGACCATCTTATATATCTCGTTCATCTGTGCAGATTCTATCGCTACATACTATTACATTTAGTAATACATTGCCGAGTTTTACTTTAAGTAACAAAGTTACGCAAATTTTGACTACTCATTGGCATTGGTCGCCTGATTGACATGGTGTCATATCAATTAAGGGAGTTTACAGTGTATGGGATACTTAAAAAATCTAATACTCCCTCCATTCCAAATTGTAAGTTGATTGTTCTGATTTTTTTTAATATATAGTTTAAACATAATTTATGTTTAGTTACATAGCAAAACTGTGCATTTAAAAAAGCCAAAACGACTTATGATTCGGAATGGAGGGAGTACATGTCACATAAGCATTCTAATAGTTTTTTTTGGCATTGATGATAGAAGAAAGTCCATTTTTTTCTAGAACCATCATTTACTCCATCTAAGGCATTTCACACCTTTGTGAGCCAACATCAATTGCTACCATCAGGAATGTTATTCCCAATAATAATTTCCCATCTGACAAATTAAATTTCCCTGTCATTTAATTTATGTCCTGGCTAGGTGCTTTTATCTTTCAAGGTACTTCTCCCGCCCTTCGACCGTATGTAGTTTTTACTATATACTTGGATATACACTATATTTAGATATATGATAAAAATAATATATCTAGAAAAGTCAAAATATCTTACTATAATTTAGAACGTGTATCTGTTAGCAGAAAAAAAGTATTCATAACGATTTTCCTTTTTCACATACATGAATTTTAACGTAGATGTCACATTTCAATCAGTTTCAGTAGTTGGATATATTCGCTCCTCTCATCCTTGTGGTCGTGTCAAGTTTTGCTACTCCTCTTCACATCACTCTCTCGGTCTCTCCGGTCCATCTCAAATTCCCATCGGAGAGACAAATAAAGAGGTCCGTGGAATGGTTTGACCATACGTCTGATTGGTTAGAAGTGGCGGTGGGCAGATGCACATGTGGGTTAATTTGGTTTAGAATTACAAGGTGCATTGGGAGAAGTACTTCTTGCAGTACCGTGGCCTGTTTAGTTCCTTCAAACTTACAAAAAGTTTACAAGATTCTCCGTCATATCGAATCTTTGGACGCATATATGGAACATTAAATATAGGTAAAAAATAACTAATTATATAGTTTGGTTGTAAATTACGAGACGAATCTTTCGAACCTAATTAGCTCATGATTGGACACTAATTGTCAAATACAAACGAAAGTATTACTGTGCTTCCAAAAACTTTACAGGTGCAACTAAACACAGCTAGTGTTACTCTGTTTCCAGCAGAGACATCCAGGTCTACAGTACACATGCATGCTACCACTATCTAGTATGATATGGATGAAGTACGCTCTGGGTGTATGCACATGCCATATTCAGGCTTCATGGACTTGCTTGCATTGTCCCGGGGTACTTGGAAAGAAAGATTCTTCAATCTAGCACAAAAGCATATAAAGAATTTGCATATCCATATATGGTGACCATTTGCTTTAGGCCTATAGCAAGCAAAAGGTTTTCTATTGATAGTGAAGAAGGGGAGAAAATGCACCAAACATTCAGTAAAGCAGTTTGGTTAGATGGTCCAAGGCAAAGCTTATCTGCTTAATGCATGGCATGTCTGTCCTACGCATGCAGGAAGGGATCAAGATGGAACAGAAGCTAGCTAGCTATAGGTGTCTACTCACTCTACTGCTAGGTGGTGCCAAGAACATATAAAAATTCATCTCTACTGTTCCATCAACGGGCCAATTGCGGCATCTTCCTTTTTATTCCATTCAAACGGGGAACCCATATAGCTGTACACACATCCTCTGTTTTCCTCTCCTATAAATACCGTACCACCCCCCTTGGGAACTCACCACTCAAATAAACATAAACAGTAGTCAGTTGTGTAATTCCAGAGATAAACCAATCTCTAGATCTGTCTCAACAGTTCTAGTATAACCCACATATATATACACTGAAGAAAGAGAGCGAGGGAGAGTGACTATTACTGCAATGATCAGTAGTTCTATATATGATTTTTATTTTCATCGTTTTGTTGCTGTTTCATGATGTTCGATTGTGGGGTGGAGGAGAGGTGGAGGCTGACAGAAGAGAGTGAGCACACATGGTGCCTTTCTTGCATGATGAACGATCGAGAGGTTCATGCTCGAAGCTATGCGTGCTCACTTCTCTCTCTGTCAGCCATTAGAACTCTCTATCGATCGCACCCTCCCTCGATCTCTCTTTCGTTCTCTGTCGATCTCTCCCATGGCGATATTTATTTGCTTGTCTGCGTGTTCTCTTTCCTAAGCACAGAGACCTGCTCATGGTGCCTTAGGTTTTTTTTTGCACTTTGCCTGAAGAGAGGAAGGCAAGGGGGAGATGGGTTTTTGAAGGTTTGACAGAAGAGAGTGAGCACACACGGTGGTTTCTTAGCATGAGTGCCATGCCGGGAGCTGTGCGTGCTCACTCTCTATCTGTCAGCCACTCGTCAGGCCCATCTCTCTTGTTTCCGCTGCTATATGTTTGAGCACTTGAAGTTTCTTTGACACAGATCGATCTCTTGTTCAATTATATTAATATAGAAGCGAAGTATTATTTACATGTGGATCTCTATGTCGTGTATATCTTCTTCCTACTTAGCCGATGATGATCTGATTCTCATGTGTGATTTATTTGTTTTTTCGTATCTAACTTTTTTGCAGGGGCCGAGCAATGATTGCAAAGAAAGGAATACAAAAGATAGCTCGATCAGAACTCCATCAGAGAGGCTACATACGATCAAATAGGATCGGATCGGAGTGCTTTATTTATTGATTTTTTATCTCTCTCTTTCTTTGATTTTTTTTCCAGTGTAAACTCCCAATAATCATTTGTAGTGATGGTTGACGTACTCTCCCAAAGAAGATCATGTTTCTTAGGGTGTTTTCTAGTGCCTTCAATTCATTTCTTTCTCTGCATATGTCCATATAAGCTTTAGTTGGTATATGTAAATTTGGCTCAGTGTAGTGGCTCAACGTTATTGCATGTGCAGAATTTATTACACTGATTTATATGAAAATATTTTATATTGTTGTGGCTCTGGAATTGTGAGCTTTAATTTTGCAAGTAAAAGATTACTCGAGATCATTATATCTGTCGGGTAAGAGTAAAAAAAATGATGATGAAGTGTAGGGGAATCATATCAGCGCTTTGTCCTTATATATTAGAGTGCTCCATTTGTATACTCTCGATTTGTTAGTGTGGGCTCTCTGGATACTTTAAGTTTTTTTTAAAAAAAATGCCCATATAGGAATATATAAGGGAGCAGGATTTAATTACTCAGTGGCGATGCCCCTGTGAAAACACAACGCCCCACCGCAACCATACATTATATTGAACGAAAATGAATCACAACTTGCCACAAGCTATTAGCGCAGGATATAACTAACTGATCTATTTTTTTCAGGAGTTACTGCTGGAAAAGCCTAGCTCGTCAAAGTATTAAAGCCATTTTTTGACAAAAAAACCTAGAGTTGGTCAAACTTTCTAACTTCAACCAACAATATTAAAACTTATAGATTGACAGCACAATACATTTTATTGGATTTTGTAGCAGGACAGCAAAAGTGATTAGATAAACTATATGAAGGATTTTTTCATAATACTACTCTTGTCGTCCCAAAATATAAAAAAATTTTAGGACTCCTAGAACATATTAAACAATAAGGGAAAAGTTTATTATAGCCTTATTAAATAGGTCCAATTCTTGATTCAACTGGTTTTTGGGCTAATAGTTATCCACTACATAAAAAAGGCTTTACTGTTGCCACATCACAGAAGGCTATATAAAGGAACTATGGTAATGATATATCACTCCCTCTATATTACGAGCTGGTATGGCTAGTTGGATGGACCCAAAATTTTTATCTAATATAATTTTAGCTTGGTGCTCTTAAGTCCCAACTCTCTCTCTCTCTAGCTCCAAAATCCAAATTAACCTTCTCCTCTCTCGCGGTGAAGATCCAAATCAACACCTCTCTCTATCAACTTTTCTGGCTCCGCCCCCTCAGGTATCAATGCAGCTCCTCCTCTCAAGCCCTTTCTCCCATATCTATTCGGTGGGGCTTTTTGAGAAGCCACAACAAAAGCTCTTTTAGAAGACATACAAAAGAGGCTCTAAGTCCTCTCTATGGGCCTCCTCCCTCACTTACTTTGCCCCTCGCCCCCATGACATTTAACCCTCTGCCCATCATGGGATCCACAACCAAATATGGTTGGAGTCCACTAAAATTTGGCTAGAGTAAAGATTCACGATGTGCAAATATAATAGGTCCTTGCCGAGACATGGGTCAAGAAGTAGAAAATGTCAGCGACGGCAATGAAGAATGGGTCAGCACGGGCGATGACAACAATGGGCAATTGTGGTGTCATAGCAAGGGACGAGTAATCAGTACGAGCGGGCAAATGGTGCCATCGACAGTGGAAATTAGCTAGGCACCACTCACGCATGTGTGTGGATCTTATGACTAGTTTGGTACGAAAGTTGAATAATTCACATTCATAAGTTTAAGGAAGTGCTCCAATGTTGTAAGTGTGATTGAGTTCAGTATGTAGTATATGTCAACAAGTGTATTATAGGCCCTTTTATGTCTAATTTCAGTATCATGTTCATCATGACTAAATGAAAAGCGTGCCTTCATGCAAGACCAACTTGTTCGGTAGCATTGCTTTGTGCTACCTCTCCGTTCTTCAACATGTGATGTTTGCTTAGTTCAAAATTGAACTAATCGATGTCAAGTATTAAACAAGAGAGGGTGGAGACTTGGAGTAGGAATAAGATTTAATGCTTTTGTAGTAGTAAGTCTGAAATGATCTAAAATTTATTCTTTGAATTAATGTTATTATGCCCGTTTTCTATGGTGAGATGCTTATTTAGTGTTTGACTTCAAAACACCAACAAGTACTTTAAATATGTTCTATATATAGTTGGTCCACTGAGGAGCAACAAAATAAATATAATTACCTATTCTTAACTTGGGACTTTATTATAGGTTCTCTTTATTAGGGGGGAAACGTTAGCTCTGGATTTGGGCTCAATTGCAGTTCTCTGGTATATAATTGCAAAGATCATATTCTTGAAGCGTGCAAGTTTACTGCCATGCGGTTTTTTACGTCTAATGGATGGTCTTTTGTGTACCATCTCAGTCTTTAGTTAGAAGCCAGTAATAATTTTATTCTCTTGGTGTGTTTCTTTTTTTTGCTAACCGGAATTTCATAAGATTTAATCCTTTGTTCGGAATGGATATATAGGAAAATTTTCTTATAAGATTGCAATCCTCTAAAATTCTTATACTTTTTCTTTGTTCAAAAGGGGACCTTATTAACAACATTTGTTTGTTCAAAAGGGGACCTTATTAATAACATGAAGTATTTGCAACAGGACAGGAGGATGAAAAGACAAACGATTGGCATATATGCAAATCTCGAATTCTCAACGGCGCTTCTTTTATCCGGCCGAGCAGGAATGTCAACAAACTCTAGTTAATCATACGAAAGGCAAAAATGTCCAATGCCAGAAGCAAGCAAATTAACAGGCATCATTGTGGTCAATAAGTTAACCCTGACATGACGCGCGGGTGGCTATATTCTATGAACCTAGCAGCGAGCTAGGCAGATGCACATACCAACGCTGCTGCCTAGCCTAGCTAGCTAGGGAGGTAGCCCTGGCATCGATGCCATGCATGCTTGTTTGTTGCTAGCTTGGGAATTCTTCTAGGGCCCTGTTAAGTTGCAAAAAATTTTGCAAAATTTTTCAATATTTCTTGTCACATTAAATTTTTGGACGCATGCATGAAGTATTAAATTTTGAAAAAAATAAAACTAATTACACAGTTTAGATGAAATAGACGAGATGAATCTTTTAAGCCTAATTAGACCATAATTGGACACTAATTATCAAATAACAACGAAATTTACTACAATGTCATTTTACCAAATTTTTTGCAACTAAACCGGCCCTAGATATCGATCGACAGTGGAGGTCGTTAGTTGGTCATCGTAGATTACTAAATCAGGCGCCAAGCTCCAAAGGTTTCAAATTTAAGAGCAAGTACAACAATTAGTTTATAGCTGAGCTAATCAATATTCTTGCTGACGTAGAAAAAAAAGGAGAGAGAAGAGAGCTTGGCTTATGCCAGCAATAAGCTGGGCACATATATGTATTAGTGGGTTCCCATAGAGATATACGTGAGGAGGAGTAGAAAAGAGAATGAAAACACATAATAATAAAGAAATTTCGTAGACAAATACTAACTATTGTATAGTTTGGCTCTTATAACTTGACTTATAGTCAAGCACTTTGCTTTATTATTGACCTTGCTCTAAATAGAATAAGAGAACCTAGCTAAGTTAGTTACCAAAATATGTACTTTTTCAGTCTATTTTGACTTTCCTAGATACATAGTTAAAACAATGTATTTAAACATAGCATATATCTAAATACATAGCAAAAGCTATGCAATAAAAAAAATTAAAATGTCTTATAATTTGGGATTGAAGGAGCAATGAAAATAGTTACGTCTTCGATGGAAATACGAAAACCAATTCGAAATACATATTTCGACTGTTCGTATAATTTTATATGTAAGTATATATGTGGATGCGATGAGTTTAAAATTTTTAGTGACTGAAATATTCTTTTAAATTGGTTTTCAAATTTCTTTCGAAGATGAAATTTGCACTGCATATTGTACTGGATAGCTAGCCTTTGACCCTATCACCGTGAGCCGGAAAATGGTACCGGGCCGGAGAGGTGTCGCTGGCGCTGCGCAGAAAGCGCGCACCGGAAGGCCGGCTCAATAAGTTTTCAGAAAAAAAGGCCGGCCCAATGAACCGGAGGTGCCCTCGCGGGCCCTCCCTCGCAACTCTCCTCCTCCTTGCTTGGGCCTAAAGTTGCAACGACTTGGCCGGTGTGCTTGTACGTGGGCCTAATGGGATTCCCCTCCCTTGCACTGCTGTTCCTTTTTTTTTTCTTTTTCCCCTTTGCTTTGGTTGATTCGATTCGACTTCGAGGACGAGAATTGGTAGGTCTCGGTTGCGTGCAGCGTCGGCGATGAGGTCAGGTCAAAAGCAAAAGGCAAGAAGAAACTGCGTGTACCTTCTTTTTCTTTGTTTATTAGGTCCGCCTCCATCCATCTTCTTCCGGTGAAAAAGACGGCGAGTCTCTCTTCTCGCTTCCTCGTCACACCGTAAGAAAAACTGCACTTGGTGCAGAGGCCAGAGACCAGAGAGAGACACACACAACGAGATGGTAGTAATGAGCCAACGCCACGCAAATTCCTCGGTCTCTACGACTCTACTACGTGATTCATTCTTGGACTCCCTCGAGCACGACGGCGATTCCCCCGTCCAGAACGACCGCCGGAAAAACTCGTGGCCAGCCGGTGATCCGAGCTCCCCGGTCCGGTCCGGTCCGGTCCTGTGCACCGATGCATGCAAACAAACAAACGCTCACTTTAATTTTGTGGCACAAAAATTTTCACGGCAACACTAGCTAATTTGGTAGTCTAACGTTGGTGACTGTATCTTTCAATAAATAAAATGAACGGTAGTTTGAAAGGAAGGGAAAGGACGTCTCTTTCGGAGATCATCCTGCTATGAAAAAAAATTCCCGTCACATTAAACTTGCGATGTATGTATGGAGTATTAAATGTGGATAAAATCAAAAACTAATTGCACAGTTTGGTTGTACTTTGCGAGACGAACATTTTTAGCCTAATTAGTCAACGGTTGGACAATTATTACCAAATACGAACGAAATGCTACAGCGTCGCTATAATGAATTTTGGCACTCCAAATTTGAAAGCTAAACACAGCCGTAGCCATCGTGTATTTTTCAAAGCAAACTAAACACAGCCTATATGGCAATATCCCATCCCATCTGCGCGTCATCCTGGCCGAAAGGGCACGGTGGCGAAGGCCTCACCGACCCCCGCCCCCGCCGCCGAGAAAACAACGGGACCGGCAGAGAGAAACGGGTGGGCGGCCAGGGCGGTGTTTGGACGAAATGACGTGCAGCTGGAGATGGATTCCCGTCCATCCATCCATGGAGCTTGTCAGATCAGCCTCAACGTGTGAGATCGGAAAGTGGCTTTCGGGCCGTGTCTCGCTTGTTTCGGTCAGATAGCACATAGGGCCTTGTTCAGTTCCCCAGTTCTCTCCCTAAATTCCACTACGTAAAAAGAAGATTCCCCGTCACATCAAAATGTCGGCAAATGCATGGAATACTAAATGTTGATGAAATCAAAAACTAATTGCACAGTTTTGTTGTACTTTGCGAGATGAACATTTTAAGCCTAGTTAGTCAAAATTTGGATAATTTTTACCAAATACAAACGAAATGCTACAGGAAATTCTGATACAGTGTTTTTCTCCCCCAATTCTCTCATCTAAACAAGGCCTAGCACTACTACCTACAGTGGTACTAGGGTCTCGTTTAGACTGAAAAAAATGAATCCGATAAATAGTATCACTTTCATCTTATTTGATAAATATTGTCCAACCGTGAATCAACTAGGCTCAAAAGATTTATCTCATGATTTTCAACTAAACTGTGTAATTAATTATTTTTTACCTATATTTACTACTTCAGTCATGGGTCCAAAAATTGATGTGAAAAAATTCTAACTTTTAGGTGCATTTAAACAACGCCTAGTATAGTGGCCGCCGGCCAGGCATGGGACCCCTCTAGCATCTACTCCGATAGAGCATCTAACTCTAATCATAATGGCAGCTCCAAACCTTAACAGTGCTACTTCTACTCGACTATGCTTAGCCCTTCCCAACGCTTTTTTTTTCTATCACGTAGGATCGGATAAAAAAAAAGATGTTATAGACTTGTCATAATGGCTTATAAAAGCTACATATACTTGGGAAGAGAGAAGGTGTTCTAAGTTAAAAAAGAAGAGGAAGAATAGATAAAGGCAAGGCATGATGAAAGGAAAAAAGTTTAGGCCGTGTTTAGTTGCCCGGATTTGGGGGCCAGCCGAAACACTGTATCACACTGTGCGGCACTGTAGCATTTTGTTTTTATTTGGTAAAAATTGTCCAAACATTGACTAATTAGGCTCAAAACGTTCGTCTCGCAAAGTACAACAAAACTGTGCAATTAGTTTTTGATTTCATCTGCATTTAGTACTCCATGCATGTGCCGGCATTTTGATGTGATGGAGAATTTTCTTTTTGCATAGTGAAATTTAGGGAAATATTTGGGATCTAAACATGCCCTTATATGCAAATCACGAGTAGTATCAATATTTCCTAGTATATGTAGATCACTTTATTTATACTAAAACTACTAAGGCCCTATTCGCGTGAGCTTATTAGCCAAATCAACCAATCATTCAGCAGTGTTAATCAGCAAATAGTACTTTTAGCATTGGCTTATCGGTCAGGCGAAAAGGTCGTAAAAGTGTCCGCCTCCATTAGCGGTGCCCTTCGAGCCCTGCAGGCAGCAGAGTGCGGAGGCATGTATGATCACGTCAAGGATTGTAGCGTACTTCTAGTACGTAAACAACACTGTTGCAGCGGAGACGTGGAGTACTAGCCGTACAGTACGTAGGAGTACCAACTAAGCTGAGCGAGGATTAATCACAATTCACCCCCACATTAACTGTCCTGTCACACCATGCTGGCTTTGCTGTTGATCAATCCTGCTTAGGGCCTGTTTAGTTGTGGAAAGTTTTTGGGTTCGGCTACTGTAGCATTTTTATTTTATTTGGCAATTTGTGTCTAATTATGGACTAATTAGGCTCAAAAGATTTGTCTCGTGATTTACAACTAAACTATGTAATTAGTTTTTTCTTTCGTCTACATTTAGTACTTCATGCATATGTCGCCAGATTTGATGTGATAGGTACTGTAGCATTTTTTGGTTCGCTTTTTAACTAAACAGGCTCTTAGAATTGGCCGATCCAGCCCTAACTGCGTCTTGCTTGTAAATGCGAGTTAGGCCCCGTTTAGTTCCCAGAAAATTTTGCAAAATTTTTCAGATTCCCCGTCACATCGAATCTTTAGACACATGCATGAAGCATTAAATATAGATAAAAAATAAAACTAATTACACAGTTTAGACGAAATGGACGAGACGAATCTTTTAAGCCTAATTAGACCATGATTGGACACTAATTGCCAAATAACAACGAAACGTGCTACAGTGTCATTTTGCAAAATATTTCGGAACTGAACCGGCCCTTAATTAGAAGTTGGACAAGACGAGACGACCGTGACGGCCCCAGCCGGCGGCCGTAGTACGTGTACGTCCTTACCGTCAGTCTCCGAGCCAAGACAAGGAGAGCAGGACGCGCAGATGACCTCCTCTGAATCTGAAATCTGGACGTCGTTCTGAGCTTCGTCTCCTTTGTCGATCGCCTTCCTTCCGTCTCCTAAAAAAGCAGCCGAGACATGGACTTTCTGTTCCGTTGTGCCAGGCTGTATGTGTGGTCATTCGAACTGGATTTAATCCTTGGGCCTGTTTAGATGCCAAAAACATCCAATTTTTTTTATGCGGTACTCGTCACGTCGAATCTTTGGACGAATGTATGGAGTATTAAATATAGATAAAAAAAATAACTAATTGTACAGTTTATCTGTAAATGTCGAGACGAATCTTTTGAGCCTAGTTAGTCCATGGTTAGATAATTTTTATCAAATAACAACGAAAAGTGCTACAGTAACTTTTCTAAAAAAATTTGATCTAAACACGCCCCTTGTAATATCTTCCTAGTTCCAAAATAAACGTACCTCACGGTTTTCAATAAATTAATTTTTTAAAAACTTAATTAGATACTTTAGATAAAATTATTATTAAAGTATATTCCAGGATCACTCTAATAGCTCTTACTACACATCGTAAATATGGATACATTTTTGCACCTCAATAAGTCGTACATTTATTTTGAGACGGAGGTATAGCGTTTATGTGTTATCACGAAACATACAATTTATCGCACAGTTATTTAGATAACTTGCTACTTGAATATTTATGTAATGACCGCGTCATTTGTTCTTATACGCCTTGAAATCGAATTATGTACCATAAATAGACACACGTCATTTTAACTCGTATGAGCATACATAGTAGCCACTTAGTGCATCTAAGACTTGAGAGAGCCACATTCGTTAAGTTAGCCTAGAATCTCTCTGCATTAAAAAAACATTTAACAAAGCTCTCCTCAATGAAATGGTGCAAGATTTCCAAGTTCGAACAAAGGGGTACGACGATTTCAGACAAAGAGGTACGACACCTCTCTGTCTTGTCTGTGACTACAGCTTAGGTTATTACAGATTTATTAACAACTAGAATTGGCAGTTCACCCACGCACAGCCAGCTGGCCACGTCGCCTGAATTCTTCTGATTGGTACACATAGGAGCCATCTCACCTGTACAGCCTCTGATTGGTCCACCTCGTCAACTAGCCCCCCTCCTTACGGTGAAAAAAAAACAGCAACCGGAAACTTCTCGTGCTCTCTCGTCTCTCCCGACGCCTCCATCTCCGCCAAACCGGCCTCCAGGTTCGCACGCGTCGACGGTGCTCCGCAGTCGCGCCTCCTCCTTCTTACCTTCTCCCTCCCTCCCTCCCCCTCGTGCCGCGGGTGGCTGCGCAGGCCGGCCGGCCGGCTGCGCGGCTGGGTGGCGTGGTCGGGGCAGCGACACGGCGGCGCGGGGCGGGCGTCCGGCGACGCTGCGCAGCCGGCCCCCTCCCCTCTCCCTCTCTCCCACACGCCGTACAGCGATGGCGGGCCCTTGGTGCGGCGACGACCACGACCTAGGGTTCTCATCTCCTTCGCTGGCTGTCCCCGGATCGGGCGAGGCCTGATGTGGGTGATGCACCGGTGCGGCAGGACCCTACCTCGGATCTCGCGTGCTACGGCCCGACACAGGGCAGTGGGGCCGCCGGAACCCGGCGGCAGGCGCACCCCGCCGCCGCGCAACAAGGCCCCACCACGCTGATGGCCGTGGCTGCCCTTTCTCCACTCAACGGTCGGCAGCCCAGCTCTGGTCCATTATCTTCTTGGCTTCTCTCAGGTTAAGCAAGATCGTCCCTCTTCCTTTTCTGAGATGCATTGAAGCTTGTTGGATTGATTCTAATTGAACAAAACAAGGCACATGTTTCGCCCCACTCACCAACACGACGACGATGGCGAGGCGGCGCGACGCGGTGGAGGCGGCGGTGGGGGTGATTTCGGCAGCCTGACGGCATCGATTAGAAAAACTGGCCCACCAAGACACTTAGAAATTTTCAGGGCTCTTGCGCTTTCTTATATAGGGTGAGCATTTCTACAGGCGGTTAGTATTGACCACCACCCGTAAAAAATGATTTCTACATGCGGTTGGCATTGACCACCGCCTGTAGTAATGTATTTCTAAATTTGTTTCTGTTTTTTAAATAAATTTGCAAAAAATGTTTAAAAGCTTCAAAAATTCATATCTTGAGAAAAATTGGTCCAAAATTAGTGAAAAAAATTATGGTGTTTCTTTTGAGATGATCTTCATGTTAAAAATATGAAATGTCATGTTTGAGAAACTTTTTTATATGTGTTAGGTTTTAGCTTGGGTTTAGGGTTAATTAAGATAGAGTTTAGCTAAGGGTAGATTAGGGGTTGATTTCAGCAGCCTGACGACGTCGATTCGAAAAACTAGCCCGCCAAGACATTTAGAAATTTTCAGGGCTCTTGCGCTTTCTTATATAGGGTGAGCATTTCTACAGGCAGTTGGTATTGACCACCGCCTGTAGAAACATGTTTCTACAGGCGGGTGGCATTGACCATCGCCTGTAGTAATGTATTTTCAAATTTGTCTTTGTGTTTTTAAATGAATTTGCAGAAAATGTTTAAAAGATTCAAAAATTCATATCTTGAGAAAAATTGTCCAAAATTAGTAAAAAATTGTGGTGTTTCTCTTGAGATGATATTCATGTTAAAATATAAAATGCCATGTTTGTGAAACTTTTATATGTAGCTTTATTTAAAATGATTTAAATTGAATATATGCCTCATATCTTGTTTAATACATAAATAATTCTAGGGATACTAGAAAATGTGAATCCAATTTTGTTAGCTTTATTGTACTGTGTAGATGCTGTGAAAAATACATTCCTTGGTGCTCTTATTACTTAGAAAAATGGATTTGTGTTTTTTCTAATTAAATGTTGATTTCTTATGAAATTCATAGAGGAAAATATATGTATTCTTTTTAAATGTTGATTTCTTATGAAATTATAGATGAAGATGATACAAGCTAGATTATAGAAATAGATTGCATGAAGGTGAAATAACCATAGAATCGAGATGAGACTTTTAAATTCTTCAACCACACACACATCGCATGTTTCTCATTATTGTTGAGGTTGTAGCTTGTTGCTGGGAGGTGGTACTTCCCATGTCAAACTGTCTTGCCCTTTATGTCTAGCAAGGTTCCAATTAGGCTTTCAAACACGTTCTTCTGAACGTGCATACCATCGATCGCGTGGCGGACGCCTAACTCTGGCCAGTATGACAAATACTCGAAGAAAATAGACTTCTTCTTGAATATAGCCCCTGGAGTTGGTTTGACATCCTTTCTTGGTTTCCGTATTTTATCTTCTTCCTGAAAACAAATTTGAGTTTGCTGACTATGTTAAAAACTCTTTTGCCTTTACTGTTACCCAATGGAGCGGTAGACTGTAGTTCAATGTTATTGTCAAAGTATTTATCCATCTTTTTCTAGCGGTACCTGTGTCCTTTCGATAAGAAGCGTTTGTGCCTCATGTACATAATCTTCTTAGATGCGGTAAGGGACATGTAAGCGGTTCCATCTATGCATACCACACAACCAACCTTTCCCTTGAACTGCCCTGATAAAGTGAAAAGAGCAGGGTAATCATTGATCATAACAAAGATAATTGCTCTCAGCGTGAATGATTCTTTGTGGTACTCGTCTAATATTTGAACACCTATTTCCCATAATATTTTCATGTCCTCCATTAAGGGCTCCAAGAAAATATCCATGCCAACTCCAGGCCAGGTAGGTTCAGAGTTAAAGATGGTTAGCAAAAGGTACTTTCGCTTCTGCATCAACCATGGAGAAAGGTTGTAGATGGTGGAGATCACCGGCCATGTGTTGTGCTTGCTGCTCCTCTCAGCAAATGGATTTATTCCGTCAGTACTTAGTGTGAACATAACATTTCTTAGTTCCTTTGTCAGGACCTTGTGGTTTTCATTGAAATCTTTCCACTGCTGGCCATCGGCTGGGTGTGAAGCTTCCCATCGTCTCTGTGCTCATCAGAACCATGCCAGCTCATAAGTTTAGCATCCTCTGGGTTAGCGAACAAACACCTCAATCGATCGACCACAGGCAGGTACCACATCACCAAAGCAGGAATCTTTTTCTGCGCATAATAGTATACTTCTTGTTTTTCTTTGCTGATGGGTTTTGAACTACACTTCTGGGTCTTCTGTTGGGTCCTCTTTCGCTTCTTTCCTTTACACAAGGAGGTAGCACACTCTTCCTCTCTGTAGTCTTTATTCTTCTTGTACCTACGTGCACCACAATTTGGACAGCTATCCAAGTCCTTATAATCAGCACCTCGATATAGGATACAATAATTTCTACACGTGTGGATCTTCTCAACACCCATCGTTAGTGGACTGATTAGCTTCTTTGCATAGTACGTGTTAGCAGGCACTTTGTTCTCCTTTGGAAGCATGTCTGCGATAATACTCAAGAACGCATCGAATCCAGCATCAGAAAGATCATACCTAGCTTTGCACACCAACAACTTTAGCACAGATCGCAGCGTCATGAACTCTTTGGTGCAACCCTTAGACTCATCGTACAAATGCTCTTCTGCTGCCTTCAATAGAGCCTCCATACCTTTCATGAAGAACATTGATGGATCTTCCGCATGACGATGCAACATTGCCTCTAGGAATTCTGCATCTTCCGTAGCCATATGATTTGGCAGGACATTAGTTCTGACACCTTCATTTCATCCAGTGAAATCATGATCAGGAACATTTGGCACAACAAGTTCGGCGTCTAGACCATCGACGTCAGGTTGTTGTGTCTCGTGTATGAACTGAAACCCACCAACAAGCATATCTGGACCATCGACGTCGATGTTCGCAGGTTTCCAGTTGTATAAGGCGCAGAGCTACCCTCTCCATGCTTTGTCCAAATCAAGTAATCCTTCATAAATCCTCGGCGGACCAGATGAGAAAGGATTTGTTAAGTGTCATCAAATACAACAATATTTCTGCAGTCCATGCATGGACAATGTATGTGCGTCTTTTTTGTTCTCCTTGCATGGTTCTTAGCGGCATCAATAAACCTATGGACCTCGGGTATGTATGATGGATCTAGTCTTAATAACTTATACATCCAAAAGGACCTCTCCATCAGTAACTGTAAAATCATGATACTGTGGGCCTCGGGTATTGTAATCAATGCAATATATATATATATATATATATATATATATATATATATATATAAGCACCTTTTGATGTGAGGTAGGGTATAGCTATGGTTTATTAGCTAGGGTTTACGATTTATGTGAGGTTTTAGCTAGGGTTTAGGTAGGGTAGCTAGGGATTAAAGTAAAAAACATAATAAGTAGCATAATTAAAAAAACCTAAGTTGCATAATTACAAAACCTAAGTAGCATAATTAAAATAGATACATGTGGATAAAATCAATTGAAAAATAAAAAGAGAGATTAAAGTAAAAAACCTAATGAGCATAATTAAAAAAATAACAAAAAAATCTACATTTCTCTCTCTACATAAATACACAAGAACACACCATTGATGGAATATATATCTTGCATAAACTAGCTAAATTGAGAAGCAAACATGAAAAGGGAGAGAGGAGAGACATTATGTAACCATCTTAAGCAACCTCATTAGAAGAAATAAAGACAAGAACCTAAATTTTCTTCTCTCTAACTCATGGTGAAACTCTAGATCCAAAAGTAGCTCAAATTAAGTAAGAATGAACAAAATGATGATACAGGACATAAACTAACCTTTCTTATCAACCTCCTTTCAAAAAATTAAAATCAAAACCTCTCCCCTTATATTTTGAGAGATCTGAACCACCAAAATGCCCTCCAATGGAAGGTGGCTGCGATGAACAGTTCTGCTCGGGGAGGAAAGAGGAGTATATATTTCAGAAACATCATTGGTGGTTGCCTTTAGTAACCGTCCACAGACGGTTGTCATAATCCAACCGCCAGTGCAAATGTGACATTTACACTGGCGGTTGTCACATTTACACTGGCGGTTGTCATATGACGACAACCGCCAGTGTAAATGTAACATTTGCACTGGCGGTTGGATTATGAAAACCGCATGTAGAAATGGATTTTCACAGGCGGTTACAAAGTCGTGGCTCCACCTATTTCTTTACATAGCCGACCCTAAAGTAAAACCGCCAGTAAAAAAAAAGAGGATCGCCGGCTTAGAGCTCTTTTCTACTGGTGACGGTTGGGTGGCATATATTATCAAACATGACACCAACTAGATGTTATTTAATTTTGATTGACCATCTTATATATGTCGTTCATGTGTACAGATTCTATTGCTACATACTATTACATTTAGTTATACATTGCCGAGTTTTACTTTAAGTAACAAAGTTACGCAAATTTTGACTACTCATTGGCATTGGTCGACTGATTGACTTGGTGTCATATCAATTAAGGGAATTTATAGTGTATGGGATACTTAAAAAATCTAATACTTCCTCCATTCCAAATTGTAAGTTGATTGTTCTGACTTTTTTTAATATATAGTTTAAAGGGTTAAGTCCAATTTACATCCTCCAACTTGCAGCAAAGTTCGGATTTCAACCTCGAACTTCAAAACCGGACAACTTTGGCCCTCCAACTCTCGAAAAAGTTCAACTTTCATCCTTCTGGGCGGTTTTCGCGTGTGAACAGTAACTTTTGATATTTTCAGGAGCGTCGAAATTTTATATTATTTTTTCGAGCATCTTAACGTCCTCAAATGAAAAAACTCAAAACTACAAAGTTGTAGATCTCATCGAGGTCTACAATTTACATATAAAAATTATCTTCATCCGACATCATATTGAAGTGTTTTCTATTTTTTAAAATTTGAGTCTCATCACGTGAGAAAATATAGTGCTGAAATTTTATATTATTTTTTCGAGCATCTTACTGTCCTCAAATGAAAAAACTCAAAACTACAAAGTTGTAGATCTCATCGAGGTCTACAATTTATATATAAAAATTATCTTCATCCGACATCGTATTGAAGTGTTTCCTATTTTTTTTAAATTTGAGTCTCATCACGCGTAAAACAATTTTGTCACGTGATGAGACTCAAATTTAAAAAAAATAGAAAACCCTTCAATACGATGTCGGATGAAGATAATTTACATATATAAATTGTAGACCTCGATGAGATCTACAACTTTGTACTTTTGAGTTTTTTCATTTGAGGACAGTAAGATGCTTGAAAAAATAATATAAAATTTCAGCACTATATTTTCTCACGTGATGAGACTCAAATTTTAAAAAATAGAAAACACTTCAATACGATGTCGGATGAAGATAATTTTTATATGTAAATTGTTGACCTCGATGAGATCTACAACTTTGTAGTTTTGAGTTTTTTCATTTGAGGACGTTAAGATGCTCGAAAAAATAATATAAAATTTCGGCGCTGCCGAAAATATCAAAAGTTACTGTTCACACGCAAAACTGCCCAGGAGGATGAAAGTTGAACTTTTTCGAGAGTTGGAGGGCCAAAGTTGTCCGGTTTTGAAGTTCGAGGTTGAAATCCAAACTTTGCTGCAAGTTGGAGGGTGTAAATTGGACTTAACCCTAGTTTAAACACAATTTATGTTTAGTTACGCAACAAAACTGTGCATCTAAAAAAGTCAAAACGACCTACGATTTGGAATGGATGGAGTACATGTCACATAAGCATTCTAATAGTTTTTTTTGGCATTGATGATAGAAGAAAGTCCATTTTTTCTAGAACCATCATTTACTCCATCTAAGTCATTTCACACCTTTGTGAGCCAACATCAATAGCTACCATCAGGAATATTATTCCCAATAATAATTTCCCATCTGACAAATTAAATTTTCCTGTCATTTAATTTATGTCCTGGCTAGGTGCTTTTATCTTCCAAGGTACTTCTCCCGCCATTTGATGTACATAGTTTTTACTATATACTTGGATATACACTATATTTAGATATATAATAAAAATAATATATCTAGAAAAGTCAAAACATCTCACTATAATTTAGAACGTGTATCCGTTACCAGGAAAAAGTATTCATAACGATTTTCCTTTTTCACATATGAATTTTAACGTAGATGTCATATTTCAAGCAGTTTCAGTAGTTGGATACATTCGCTCCTCCCATCCTTGTGGTCGTGTCAAGTTTTGCTACTCATCTTCACATCACTCTCTCGGTCTCTCCGGTCCATCTCAAATTCCCATCGGAGAGACAAATAAAGAGGTCCGTGGAATGGTTTGACCATACGTCTGATTGGTTAGAAGTGGCGGTGGGCAGATGCACATGTGGGTTAATTTGGTTTAGAATTACAAGGTGCATTGGGAGAAGTACTTCTTGCAGTACTGTGTTGCTCTGTTTCCATCAGAGACATCCAGGTCTACAGTACACATGCATGCTACCACTATCTAGGCCTTGTTTAGTTCACCTCAAAATTCTAAGTTTTTTTCACTCTCTCTCCATCACATCAATTTTTAGCCGCTTGCATGAAGTATTAAATGTAGGTAAAAAAATAACTAATTACACAGTTTAGTTGGAAATCACGAGATGAATCTTTTGAGTCTAGTTGCTCCATGATTGGACAATATTTGCCAAATAAGACGAAAGTAGTACCATTTATCGGGTTGAAATTTTCTCCAATCCAAACAAGGCATGGATGAAGTACGCTGTGGGTGTATGCACATGCCATATTCAGGCTTCATGAACTTGTTGCTTGCATTGTCCCGGGGTACTTGGAAAGAAAGATTCTTCAATCTAGCACAAAAGCATATAAAGAATTTGCATATCCATATATGGTGACCATTTGCTTTAGGCCTATAGCAAGCAAAAGGTTTTCTATTGATAGTGAAGAAGGGGAAAAAATGCACCAAACATTCAGTAAAGCAGTTTGGTTAGATGGTCCAAGGCAAAGCTTATCTGCTTCATGCATGGCATGTCTGTCCTGCGCATGCAGGAAGGGATCAAGATGGAACAGAAGCTAGCTAGCTATAGGTGTCTACTCACTCTACTGCTAGGTGGTGCCAAGAACATATAAAAATTCATCTCTACTGTTCCATCAACGGGCCAATTGCGGCATCTTCCTTTTTATTCCATTCAAACGGGGAACCCATATAGCTAGCTGCTCAAGTACACACATCCTCTCTTTTCCTCTCCTATAAATACCGCACCACCCCCCTTGGGAACTCACCACTCAAATAAACATAAACAGTACTCCGAGGGAGAGTGACTATTACTGCAATGATCAGTACTCCGAGGGAGTAGTTAGTTGTGTAATTCCAGAGATAAACCAATCTCTAGATCTGTCTCAACAGTTCTAGTATAACCCACATATATATACACGAAGAAAGAGAGCAAGGGAGAGTGACTATTACTGCAATGATCAGTAGTTCTATATATGATTTTTATTTTCATCGTTTTGTTGCTGTTTCATGATGTTCGATGGTGGGGTGGAGGAGAGGTGGAGGCTGACAGAAGAGAGTGAGCACACATGGTGCCTTTCTTGCATGATGAACGATCGAGAGGTTCATGCTTGAAGCTATGCGTGCTCACTTCTCTCTCTGTCAGCCATTAGAACTCTCTCGCGATCGCACCCTCCCTCGATCTCTCTTTCGTTCTCTGTCGATCTCTCCCATGGTGATATTTATTTGCTTCTCTATGTGTTCTCTTACCTAAGCACAGACACGACCTGTTCATGGTGCCTTAGATTTTTTTGCACTTTGCTTGAAGAGAGGAAGGCAAGGGAGAGATGGGTTTTTGAAGGTTTGACAGAAGAGAGTGAGCACACACGGTGGTTTCTTAGCATGAGTGTCATGCTGGGAGCTGTGCGTGCTCACTCTCTATCTCTCAGCTACTCATCAGGCCCATCTCTCTTGTTTCCGCTGCTATATGTTCGAGCCCTTAAAGTTTCTTTGACACAGATCGATCTCTTGTTCAATTATATTAATATAGAAGCTAAGTATTATTTACATGTGGATCTCTATGTCGTGTATATCTTCTTCCTAATTAGCCGATGATGATCTGATTCTCATGTGTGATTTATTTGTTTTTTCGTATCTAACTTTTTTGCAGGGGCCGGGCAATGATTGCAAAGAAAGGAATGCAAAAGATAGCTCAGAACTCCATCAGAGAGGCTACATACGATCAAGATAGGATCGGATCGGAGTGCTTTATTTATTGATTTTTTATCTCCCTCTTTCTTTGATTTTTTTCCAGTGTAAACTCCCAATAATCATTTGTAGTGATGGTTGACGTACTCTCCCAAAGAAGATCATGTTTCTTAGGGTGTTTTCTAGTGCCTTCAATTCATTTCTTTCTCTGCATATGTCCATATAAGCTTTAGTTGGTATATGTAAATTTGGCTCAGTGTAGTGGCTCAACGTTATTGCATGTGCATAATTTATTACACTGATTTATATGAAAATATTTTATATTGTTGTGGCTCTGGAATTGTGAGCTTTAATTTTGCAAGTAAAAGATTACTCGAGATCATTATATCTGTCGGGTAAGAGACAGTAAAAAAATTGATGATGAAGTGTAGGGGAATCATATCAGCGCTTTGTCCTTATATATTAAAGTGCTCCATTTATATACTCTCGATTTGTTAGTGTGTGCTCTCTGGATACTTTAAGTTTTTTTAAAAACAAAATGCCCATATAGGAATATATAAGGGAGCAGGATTTAATTACTAAGTGGCGATGCTCCTGTGAAAACACAACGCCCCACCGCAACCATACATTATATTGAACGAAAATGAATCACTACTACAGAAACAGTCAACAGTGCCGGCCACATCACTGCCGAAATTAGGACAACCGGCAGTGATGACCCTTCACTGCCGGTTCTAGGCTCTGACAACCAGAAAATAATTGGGGGGTGCGAGAACCGGCAGTGATGACAACTATCACTGCCGGTTTGTGCCTCCCGCCGGCAGTGATGACAACTCCACTTATCACTGCCGGTTCAAGCCACGAACCGACAGTGATTTGATTCTATCACTGTCGGTTCTAGGATAGAACCGACAGTGATGAGCCTGACAGCACAAAAAGGTGGTAGCCGTCATCTTCTTCCTCCACTCTTTTATCCCGAGAACAGAGGCGCGCGTTTGGGCCACTCCCTCTAATGTTGCGGTCGCCCAAATCCGTAAAGCTACCACTTGGATTTGGAAGAATGGCTTGATCTTTTTGCTTTAAGGTTAGTAACCAGCCTCCATTCCTTCGATTTTGTTGCTTAATTAGCTTTGTTTTGATGGCTATAATGCTTGATTCTCATTCTTATTTCTCCATTCTTCTACAGAGCACTTTTCTAATTCATGGCTATAATGCATTGTTAGTATGTGATGTTATAATTGGTTCTTAGGAGTAGAGTAGATTCTTTTACAATGTTGATGAGCAAATTAACCCTTTTGTCACCAAACAATGCATTGTTTGAGCAGTAGTGGCGGATCTAAGGGGGGGTGGGTGGGCTCCAGCCCCCTAATGACTTGATTTACTACTAGAAACAATGCATTGTTCATGATAATGTCTCCAATTTTAGTATTTATTTAAATTAATGTCTCTATTTTTATGTGGCATGGAGTAGAATAATTGTTCTACAATATTGTGCAATAATTAATTTTTATGGGGCTGCGATTTTTAATTTATATGGGCATTGTTTGGAGCTACATTGTTATTCATGATCATGTCTCCAAATTTAGTCTTTTTTTAAATTAGTGTCTCCATTTTTATGTTGCATGGAGTAGAATAATTGTTCTTCAATATTGTGCAATAATTGTTTCTTATTAAAACTTTCTTATGTTTCCTCTGCCCGGCCCATTTTACCTGTGCAGACATGGATCGAGGGTGGATGTACGATCTGTCATGTACAGACCAACGGTACTTGACGGGCATCGACGATTTCATCAAGCTCGCTAGAGCCAATGCTGGGGACTCACAGCCTGTATTCTGTCCATGCAAAGATTGCAAGAATACGAGAAAATGGGGCGACGTGGAGCATATACGATTGCACTTGATTACCAGGGGGTTCATGAGAGACTACACGATTTGGACTTTGCATGGGGAGGTTGGTCAAAATGTTGCACAAGAAAACAATGATGATGTGCCTATTGATGATGACCAATGCCTAGACGCATTTCTACCTATTGATGATGACCAATGCTACACAGTACCTGTGCCTACCAACGATAATGTGTTTAGGAATACATTAGTGGACGACACAGAGGAAAATGATGGCATTTCACAGTTTCTTCATGATGTGCATGGCGGATTCCTTAGTGCTACACAGTTGAAAAAACTGGAGATCATGAGAAAGGATGCAAAAACACCATTGTATCCGACCTGCCCAATAAGCAAACTGGAAGCCAACATAATGCTATTAGAGTTCAAATCAACGAATGGATTGAGTGATAAAGGCTTCGATAGCTTGTTAGGTATACTGCATAAACTGCTCCCGAAGGGTACCGAGTTACCAGAAAAGACTTACCTGGCCAAGCAAATGATTTGCCCAATCGGCCTCGAGGTTGAGAAAATACACGCGTGTTCCAACGATTGCATATTGTACCGTGGAGAAAAATACAAAGACTTGGATGCGTGTCCCAAGTGTAAAGCTCCCCGATACAAGCAAGGGCCGTCAAATCAGGGAAGCAAGACCAGAGGAGGGCCCATAAAGGTCGTATGGTATTTTCCTATAGCTCCACGAGTGCATAGGTTGTTTGCAAATGCAAAGTCAGCCAAACTGTTGCGTTGGCACGGCGAAGAGCGTAAGAAAGATACAATGTTGAGGCACCCCGCCGACGGGTCGGACTGGAGGACTATCAACACTATGTTCTATAAGAACATTGGTGGAGAGGTAAGGCATCTTTGGATAGGTTTGAGCACAGATGGGATGAATCCGTTTGACCAGGTTAGAAGCAATCATAGCACTTGGCCAGTGACGCTATGTATATACAACCTTCCACCCTGGCTTTGTATGAAACGGTCATACATCCAGATGCCACTACTAATCCAAGGGCCAAAACAACCTGGTAATGATATCGATGTGCTTCTACAACCAATGATCGATGAACTACTACAGATGTGGGAGACGGGTGTGAAGGATGTTTGGGATGAGTATAAAAAAGAACATGTCACGATAAAGGTTATACTTATCGCTACAATCACTGACCTGCCAGGGCGAGGTTGCTTGTCTGGAGAGAAGACAAAAGGATACACTGGGTGTGTCGAGTGCTTGGACGAGACTGATGCTATACATCTACCAGAAAACAAGAAGATGGTCTATATGGGACACCGTAGGTTCCTACGAAGGGATCACCCTTACCGCAAGAATAGAAAAGATTTTAATGGGACTACTGAGAAACGTGGCCCTCCAAAGTATCGAGACGGGAAACAGATACTTAAACAAGTAAGCAAACTCACAGATGTTGTCCTTGGGAAGGGGGAAGGTGCAGTACCAGCGCCAGCCGGTAGTATCTGGAAGAAAAAATCAATCTTTTGGGAACTACCTTATTGGCCACTTTTGAGTGTACGTCACTGTCTTGATCCAATGCACATAACTAAAAACGTGTGCGGTAACACACTTAACATGTTGATGAACACCGGGGGAACAACAAAGGATTCTCTCGCGACACGCTTGGACATGCAACACCTGGGCCTCAGGAAGGAGTTGCACCCAATAACTCTTGAGGATGGCCACTTGAAACTTCCGGTGGCATCATGGACACTGAAAAAGGAAGAAAAGGCCATGCTTATTTCTTTCTTTAATGATCTCAAAGTGCCAACCGGCTACTGTGCGAACCCGAAGAGGCTAGTTAACATGAGAGAACTTAAGTTTAACTATGGTTGTATGAAGGCCCATGACTGTCATGTCATTATGACTCAGCTGCTCCCAGTTGCCCTGCGAGGTATCCTCCCTGACAAGGTCCGTGCCCCAATCATAAAGTTGTGTTCATTCTTCAACGCGATCTCTGAAAAGGTCATTGAAGGGGCCAAGCTAGACCAGCTGAAGCAGGAGATAACCGAGATTCTATGCAGGCTTGAGATGCATTTCCCACCGACTTACTTCGACATATCAGTGCATCTACTTGTTCATCTTGTGGACCAAATTAAAGCCCTTGGCCCAATGTATCTACACCAGATGTTTCCTTTCGAGAGGTTGATGAAAGTTTTCAGGCGGTATGTTAGGAATAGATTCAGACCAGAAGGGAGCATGGTAGAAGGATGGACAACGGAGGAGGCCATTGAGTTCTGCACATATTATATGGACATCAATCGGGTCGGAGTTCCAGTATCTCGTCATGATGGAAGACTAGGGGGCAAAGGAACGATAGGTGAGAAAGCAGTCAAAATAGTCGAAGTGGTTTCCTTCAGACAGGCACACTTCGCTGTTCTCCAACAGGCCGACGGTGTGATGGCATACATTAATGAGCACAAGCAGTTACTGCAAAGTAAGCACATCGGTAGGTCACAGGCTTGGCTTGAGAAAAAACATAAGGAGGAATTCGGTGACTGGTTTCGACGCCGCAGGCTAGGAATGGTGTCGGGATGTCAGCTAGATCTCTTAGCTCCCGGACCTTCGACTACGGTGATGATGTACCAAGGTTATGATATAAATGGTTTTACATTTTACACAAAAAAACAGGATGGAAAGAGCACCAACCAAAATAGTGCTGTTCGTTTCGACGCCCACGATGAATACGGCATGGTGGAGGCAACATACTATGGTTTCATAGATGAGATATGGGAGCTAGACTATGGACGACAGTTGAAGGTCGCTCTTTTCCGTTGCCAGTGGGTCCGGCTAGATGAAATCAACACCGACAATGATGGGTTCACTACCGTTGATCTATCCAAGACCGCATACAGAGATGACCCCTTCGTCCTTGCAAAGGATGTTTTGCAAATCTTCTATGCAAGGGATAACAATACAAAGGGAAGACTACAAGTAGTCATGCAAGGCAAAAGGAAGATTGTCGGTGTTGAAGGAGTGACGGACGAAGAAGAGTACAAAGGTTATCAAGAAATGGCTCCTTTTGGGGCAGACATTACCCTACCTATCCTTGAAGAGGGTGACGAACCTGCTTACCTCCGGAGTGATCACGATGAGGCCATCATAGTTAGAATATCATAAACTATGTAATCCTTAATGAAATGTTGTAGATCTTCATTAGTTGAACAACTTTGGTATTAATCACTTTCTGAGCTGAAATCATTTAGGGGCTCAAATTCTGGTTTGAACTAGTGAAACATGACAATGAAACATGTGCAACATCTCAAATTCCCGATGTAAGTTTTGTGAACAATGTGTACTAAGAATTTGTCAAATGTGAACAACTTTGGTATTCATCACTTTTTCATTTGAAAGGAATTGGGGTTCTAAAATTTGGTTTGAACTTGTCGTTTTTCAAATTTTTTTAAAAAAGACAACTTGAAACATGATTTTGAAACCCCAAATGGTTTCAACTAGAAAAGTGATGTAAAGAAAGTTGTACAACTCATCAAGGTCTACAACTTTTATATTGGTCATTTCTTCATCCGACAAAGTGGTAATAACATTGTTCATAAATATTACACATCTCTCATAAGATTTCATAAACCATATGAGACACGTGTAGGTTTTGTGAACAATGTATATTAACAATTTCTCAAATGAAGAAATGACCTATACAAAAGTTGTAGATCTTGATAAGTTGAACAACTTTGGTATTCATCAAGTTTTATGTTCAAATCATTTTGGGTTTTAAATTTTGGACTGGACGTTCCATTTTTCAAAATTTCAAATTTGAAATGTTCAATTTTTTTCAAATGAAGAAATGACCTATATCAAAGTTGTAGATCTTCATGAGTTGAATAAATTTGGTAGTCCTCACTTTTTCATTTGAAATAATTTGGGGTTCTAAAATTTGGTTTGAACTTGTTGTTTTTAATTTTTTTTAAAAAAGTAAAACTAAACTGGTTCTAATGACCAACCGGCAGTGATATCCCACATCACTGCCGGTTGGTCATTAGAACCGGCAGTGATGTGGGACATCACTGCCGGTTCTAATGACCAACCGGCAGATGATGTAGGACATCACTGCCGGTTGGTCATTAGAACCGGCAGTGATGTGGGACATCACTGCCGGTTTTTAACCAGCAGTGATGTTGGCTATCACTGCCGGTTTTTTATTAGAACCGGCAGTGATGTGGGACATCACTGCCGGTTCTAACGACCAACCGGCAGTGATGGCCAACATCACTGCCGGTATACATGGCCATGCAGCCCGCGGCACGGCGGCCCGGCCCGAAGCACGGTGTTTTGGCCCGGCCCGAGCACGGCCCGGCCCGGTGACCTACGGGCTCGGGCCGGCACGGCCCGATACATCAGGCCGTGCCTGGGCCGCTACTCAGGCCCGCGGCACGGCACGGGCACGGCCCGCTCCCAGCCATAGGCACGGTGCGGCCCGACCTGCTATCCCACTTGGGCCACTTCCATAGGAGGCCAACCAACCCTAACACTACAACGCCTACACCCTCTCAAGCTCACTCTCTCACCCCTGCCCTTTCGACTTCCGCAATCGCGCACAGGCACGCAACGCCGCAGCCCCTCCCTGCGTCGCCGCCCCTCTAGGCGACCACCTCCTCCGTGCCTCCCCGCGTGGGCGCGCGACACCACCTCCAGGACGAGCACGATGGTGGCGGGCGGATCTTGCTCGGGGCGAGCACGACGGCGGCGGGTGCTGCCTCTCGTGGACGAGCGCGCGGGTGAGTGGCGGCTGGCGAGGTCGGGCCGCATTGCTCGCCGACGAGGTGTGCCGCCGCCAGCTGCATCACCGGCCTTGAGCACGCCGGCGCCACGCCCCATCGCCAAGACGCCGCTCCCATCTCTCTGTCTCTCCCTCTCTGCAGATGGCTTCTATGGGCCGTGCGCTGGCACGGCCCGCAATTTCAACCGTGCTCAGCGGGCCGGCACGGCACGAAAATTGGCCCATGGGCCGTGCCTCGGACCGAAGGTCAGGCACGAGCACGCCAGAGGCACGGCCCGTCAGGCACGGCGGCCCGTGGCGGCACGACGCGGGCCGGCACGGCACGACATGCCATCGGGCCGGGCCGGCACGACACGGCCCGTTGGACATCTATAACTGCCGGTTGTAATATCCAACCGGCAGTGATGCTGGGGTTATAAAAGAGGCTGGCGCTCCCGCCAGCCCCTTTTGCTCGACAAAAAACCAAACTCCCGCCAGGCGCCAGTGCACGCCGCCGCCGCCCGACTCGCCGTCCACGACGCCGCAGCCCGACCGCGCCGTTCGACGCCGCAGCCCGACGCCGGAGCACGACGCCGCCATCCTCGGCGCCCCCAGGAGCTTCTCCCTTTGCTGATTCGCGCCACCCCTGCAGTTTGGGTGAGTGCCCATAAGGTGTTCGGTGAAATGCCTCTACCATTTTCTTTCTTTCTTTCTTTCTTCCTCAAACTGTTGTTGTAATGTACATGTATCGGTATCACACATGAAACAAAGAAGCACAAATTCTTCATGATGCAATGCTCCTGAGCACAAAGTTACTGAGCTCAAATACTTAATAGACCACTAGTGTTCTTTAGAGCATAAACTGCAAAGACTAAAGCTAAAGGTGTATGGGCCTCCGTGCACTGAACTAGTAGAAAGCATGGAGACTGGAGACTGAAAGGTTTGTGCCTGATTTCCTAGTCCTAGTACAAATAGAAAAGGATAGAGAAATAAACACGTGGTAGCTTATTCGGCCCCCAAAGAGCCAAAAACTAATCTTGTTATAGTTGTTACACACTATCATATAATTCAGGTGCAAATTGCACCATCAGCATCAATAGCACACTTGTTCATCAGTTAGTTCTGCTTTGACGCAATTTGCTCCATGCTTCTTATCCTCTGACGGGGAATCAATATTCTTGCTGACGTAGAAAAAAAAGGAGAGAGAAGAGAGCTTGGCTTATGCCAGCAATAAGCTGGGCACATATATGTATTAGTGGGTTCCCATAGAGATATACGTGAGGAGGAGTAGAAAAGAGAATGAAAACACATAATAATAAAGAAATTTCGTAGACAAATACTAACTATTGTATAGTTTGGCTCTTATAACTTGACTTATAGTCAAGCACTTTGCTCTACTATTGACCTTGCTCTAAATAGAATAAGAGAACCTAGCTAAGTTAGTTACCAAAATATGTACTTTTTCAGTCTATTTTGACTTTCCTAGATACATAGTTAAAACAATGTATTTAAACATAGCATATATCTAAATACATAGCAAAAGCTATGTAATAAAAAATCAAAATGTCTTATAATTTGGGATTGAAGGAGCAGTGAAAATAGTTACGTCTTCGATGGAAATACGAAAACCAATTCGAAAGACATATTTCGACTGTTCGTATAATTTTATATGTAAGTATATATGTGGATGCGATGAGTTTAAAATTTTGAGTGACTGAAATATTCTTTTAAATTGGTTTTCAAATTTCTTTCGAAGATGAAATTTGCACTGCATATTGTACTGGATAGCTAGCCTTTGACCCTATCTCCGTGAGCCGGAAAATGGTACCGGGCCGGAGAGTTGTCGCTGGCGTTGCGCGGAAAGCGCGCACCGGAAGGCCGGCTCAATAAGTTTTCAGAAAAAAAGGCCGGCCCAATGAACCGGAGCCCGGAGGTGCCCTCGCGCCCACGAGCTCTACCATCGTCTGCTCTCCTCCCGGGCCCTCCCTCGCGACTCTCCTCCTCCTTGCTTGGGCCTAAAGTTGCAACGACTTGGCCGGTGTGCTTGTACGTGGGCCTAATGGGACTCCCCTCCCTTGCACTGCTGTTCCTTTTTTTTTCTTTTTCCCCTTTGCTTTGCTTGATTCGATTCGAGGGCGAGAATTGGTAGGTCTCGGTTGCGTGCAGCGTCGGCGATGAGGTCAGGTAGAGGTAGGCTGCAAAAGCAAAAGGCAGGAAGAAACTGCGTGTACCTTCTTTTTCTTTGTTTATTAGGTCCGCCTCCATCCATCCATCCATCTTCTTCCGGTGAAAAAGACGGCGAGTCTCTCTTCTCGCTTCCTCGTCACACCGTAGGAAAAACTGCACTTGGCGCAGAGGCCAGAGACCAGAGAGAGACACACACAAGGAGATGGGCCTTGTTTAGATCACCGATTTGGTGAACCCCGAATGCACTGTGCAATACTGTGGTGCACTATAGTAATTTTATTTTTATTTGGTAATAATTGTCCAAACATTGATTAATTAGGCTCAAAACGTTCGTCTCGCCAAGTACAACAAAACTGTGTAATTAGTTTTTGATTTCATCTACATGTAATACTCTATGTATGTGCCGATATTCTAATATGATAGGAAATCTTCTTTTTGCATAGTGGAATTTTTGGATGAATTTTAGTATCTAAACAAGGCCACGCTAGTAATGAGCCAACGCCACGCAAATTCCTCGGTCTCTACGACTCTACGTGATTCATCCTTGGACTCCCTCCAGCACGACGGCGATTCCCCCGTCCAGAACGACCGCCGGAAAAACTCGTGGCCAGCCGGTGATCCGAGCTCCCCGGTCCGGTCCGGTCCGGTCCGGTCCTGTGCACCGATGCATGCAAACAAACAAACGCTCACTTTAATTTTGTGGCACAAAATTTTTCACGGCAACACTAGCTAATTTGGTAGTCTAGACGTTGGTGACTGTATCTTTCAATAAAAAAAATGAACTGTAGTTTGAAAGGAGGGGGAATCTGGTGTCGGTTTCAGCGCTTTTCCCTTGGGGTCCCGGACGTCTCTTTCGGAGATCATCCTCCTACAGTATATAGCTATATCCCATCCCATCTGCGCGTCATCCTGGCCGAAAGGGCACGGTGGCGAAGGCCTCAAAGAACCCCCGCCCCCGCCGCCGAGAAAACAACGGGACCGGCAGAGAGAAACGGGTGGGCGGCCAGGGCGGTGTTTGGACGAAATGACGTGCAGCTGGAGATGGATTCCCGTCCATCCATCCATGGAGCTTGTCAGATCAGCTCAACGTGTGAGATCGGAAAGTGGCTTTCGGGCCGTGTCTCGCTTGTTTCGGTCAGATAGCACATAGACCTACTAGGGTCTCGTTTAGATTGAAAAAAATGAACCCGACAAATAGTATCACTTTCATCTTATTTGACAAATATTGTCCAACCGTGAACCAACTAGGCTCAAAAGATTCATCTCATAATTTTCAACTAAACTGTATAATTAATTATTTTTTTACCTATATTTACTACTTCAGTCATGGGTCCAAAAATTGATATAATGGAAAGAGACTGAAAAAATTGTAACTTTTGGGTGCATTTAAACAACGCCTAGTATAGTGGCCGCCGGCCAGGCATGGGACCCCTCTAGCATCTACTCCGATAGAGCATCTAACTCTAATCATAATGGCAGCTCCAAACATTAACAGCGCTACTTCTACTCGACTAGCTTAGGCCTTCCCAACGCTTTTTTTTTTCCTATCACGTAGGATCGGATAAAAAAATGTTATAGGCTTGTCATAATAGCTTATAAAAGCTATGTATACTTAGGAAGAGAGAAGGTGTTCTAGGTTAAAAAAGAAGAGGAAGAATAAATAAAGGCCAGGCATGATGAAAGGAAAAAAGTTTAAGCCGTGTTTAGTTACCGGATTTGGGGCCGGCCGAAACACTGTAGCACACTGTGCGGCACTGTAGCATTTTGTTTTTATTTGGTAAAAATTGTCCAAACATTGACTAATTAGGCTCAAAACGTTCGTCTCGCAAAGTACAACAAAACTGTGCAATTAGTTTTTAATTTCATCTGCATTTAATACTCCATGCATGTGCCGGCATTTTAATGTGATGGAGAATCTTCTTTTTGCATAGTGAAATTTAGGGAAATATTTAGGATCTAAACAGACCCTTATATACAAATCACGAGTAGTATTAACATTTTCTAGTATATGTAGATCACTTTATTTGTACTAAAATTACTAAGGCCCTGTTCGCGTGAGCTTATTAGCCAAATCAACCAATCATTCACCAGTGTTAATCAGTAAATAGTACTTTTAGCTCAGGCGAAAAGGTCCTCAAAGTGTCCGCCTCCATTAGCCGTGCCCTTCGAGCCCTGCAGGCAGCAGAGTGCGGAGGCATGTATGATCACGTCAAGGATTGTAGCGTACTTCTAGTACGTAAACAACACTGTTGCAGCGGAGACGTGGAGTACTAGCCGTACAGTACGTAGGAGTACCAACTAAGCTAAGCGAGGATTAATCACAATTCACCCCCACATTAACTGTCCTGTCACACCATGCTGGCTTTGCTGTTGATCAATCCTGCTTAGGGCCTGTTTAGTTGTGGAAAGTTTTTGGATTCGGCTACTGTAGCATTTTTTTAATTTTATTTGGCAATTTGTGTCTAATTATGGATTAATTAGGCTTAAAAGATTTGTCTCGTGATTTACAATTAAACTGTGTAATTAGTTTTTTCTTTCATCTACATTTAGTACTCCATGCATATGTCGTAAGATTTGATGTGACAGATACTGTAACACTTTTTAGGTTCGCTTTTTGAACTAAACAGGTTCTTAGAATTGGCCGATCCAGCCCTAACTGCGTCTTGCTTGTAAATGCGAGTTAATTAGAAGTTGGACAAGACGAGACGACCGTGACGGCCCCAGCCGGCGGCCGTAGTACGTGTACGTCCTTACCGTCAGTCTCCGAGCCAAGACAAGGAGAGCAGGACGCGCAGATAACCCCCTCTGAGGCCTGTTTAGTTTGTAAATTTCCTGAATCCGATGAATAGTATCATTTTCGTCTTATTTGATAAATATTGTCTAATCGTGGACCAACTAGACTCAAAAGATTCATCACGTAATTTTCAACTAAACTGTGTAATTAGTTATTTTTTTACCTATATTTAATATTCTATGCAAGCGGCTAAAAATTGATGTGACGAAGAGGGAGTGAAAAAATTCTAACTTTTGGTGCATCTAAACAAGGCCGGAATCTGACCCCCTGTTCGGCTGAGCTTATCAGCACGGCTTATCAGCCGTTAAACAGTGTTTTTCTCTCACAGCAAAACAGCACAGCCGGCTTATAAGCAAAAAAAAAAAAAAAAAAAAAAAAAAAAGCCTGCCGAACAGGACCTGAAAACTGGACGACGTTCTGAGCTTCATCTCGTTTGTCGATCGCCTTCCTTCCGTCTCTAAAAAAGCAGCCGAGACATGGACTTTCTGTTCCGTTGTGCCAGGCTGTATGTGTGGTCATTCGAACTGAATTTAATCCTGGTAATATCTTCCTAGTCCCAAAATAAACGTACCTCACGGTTTTCAATAAATTAATTTTTAAAAAACTTAATTAGATACTTTAGATAAAATTATTATTAAAGTATATTCCATGATCACTCTAATAGCTCTTACTACACATCGTAAATATGGATACATTTTTGCACCTCAATAAGTCGTACATTTATTTTGGGACGGAGGTATAGCGTTTGTGCGTTATCACGAAACATACAATTTATCGCACAGTTATTTAGATAACTTGCAGCTTGAATATTTATGTAACGACCACGTCATTTGTTCCCATATGCCTTGAAATCGAACTCTGTACCATAAATAGACACACGTCATTCTAACTCGTATGAGCATACATACTAGCCACTTAGTGCATCTAAGACTTGAGAGAGCCTCGTTCGTAGAGTTAGCCTAGAATCTCTCTGCATTAAAAAAACGTTTAACAGAGCTCTCCTCAATGAAATGGTGCAAGATTTCCAAGTTCGAACAAAGGGGTACGACGATTTCAGACAAAGAGGTACGACCCCTCTCTATCTTGTCTGTGACTACAGCTTAGATTATTACAGATTTATATCTATAAAACACCGGTCTAAACAATCTCGAGCCCATCTTTTTTATGTGCGGTCATTACATTGTGAGTACCTTTGAAATGAAACGAGGGCAGATCAAGGTAAAGAAAAAAAAAGGGTAAGAGAAACATAGTCATTTCAATACACTTTTCATCTCGTTTCTTTATTCAGGGACACGTTTACACTTCTTTTTTACGAAAAACCTAGTACGTAGGAGTAGAGTAGTTTGCTTAGCTGAGTACGCAACCCTCCTTAAAGGAAAAACTGAACAGGAAAAATGGCAAAAGAATAGCCAGGAGCTCGTTTATTGGAGTCTAGCTAGACTAGAGGGGAACAGAGCGGAAGTCCATTTTCTCGCGTCACTGAAAAGGAGAGGAAGAGGGGAAAAGGCCATCGTTTACTTTTTTCTTGTCCACCGATTTCTCCCAAATATGCTTTTCGCACTATACACACACTTAGGCACAGTTTAGTTCCCCAAGAATTTTGCAAAATTTTTCACATTCTCCGTCACATCGAATCTTTGGACGCATATATGAAGCATTAAATATAAATAAAAAATAAAACTAATTACACAGTTTAGACGAAATCCACGAGACGAATCTTTTAAGCCTAATTAGACTATGATTGGACACTAATTGCCAAATAACAACGAAAACACCACAGTGTCCATTTTACCAAATTTTTTTGCATCTAAACATGCCCTTAGTAGTTCCTTGGGCACCAAGGCCCACTGATTTCAAAATATTCCCATCACTCACCTCAATGCAGGGACTCTTCACCTTTTGCAGCTTTGGTTTCTTGAGAATTGTTTATTCACCAAGTTACTTCAATAGTCTGCAAGAGAGATACTTGCTTCCACCGAATGACATCCTGTTTTGTGTATTCCCTCCGTTCAAATAAAACCATTTTTTTCAAAAAGTTAAGCGATTTTGAATTTAACCAAAAGTTATATAAAAACACTACCATTTACGATACAAAATAAATATAACCAAATTAGTTATAAAATATATTTTCATAATAAATCTAGTTGGAGATATAAATGTTCATATTGTTTATTATACTGATCAAAGTTAAGCAAATTTGAGTTACACAAATCCTCTATTCGTGTTTTTTAGACGGAGGGAGTAATAACGAAATACATGTATCACTTTCATCCGAAATATCAAAATCAGATGCCTTTTGACTTAAACACAGGCGCTATACTATTTGAGTTAGAACTTGTTTAATCCCTTCTTTTCTTTAACTGGCCATTTCTATCTAACATAACCCCCTCAATGCCTATTGTGTGACCTATGTGTTTTCTTTTCGGGAGTTTTGGTTTGAGCCGCACAAAAGATGGGGCTGGTCGTCTAGAAAGGGTGGTCAAACAGGTTCAATACGGTCTAAACTTTTTTTAGAAACATGTTAGGAGCACTGGTCTATCATATAAGACTCGTATATATATGGACACCCACGCTTAACCGCACGCTCAAACGCAGATGAGACTACCTGAGACATCTCAGGACACGCCTACCGAGCAACACATGCACCTACACTGCTAAACACACCCACACACACGCTTGGTCCCCTCTGGGGAAAAATCCCCGGTGCGACACCCGGGTGATCTTGACAGGAATCGAACCCGGGTGGGCGCACTCCACACCGAGAGCCGCTGCCATCGCGCTAGAGGCGCGTTCGCAATATGGTCTAAACTCTATTATAAGTTTTGGAGCATGGACCGAATCGTGAGAGCATCATGTTATTGACCGTTGAGGGGATGAAATTATGGGATTTGGCATACTGCTTACTTAGGGTTGTTTTGATCCATGCACTAAAAATTAGTAGCCAATAGCTAATAGATGCAAATTTTAGCTGCTAATTTTTAGTGCTAATGGATCTAAATATGCCCTTAGCCGCCTTGTCTCACGAGAGACTTAGGACTTGTTTGGATGCATGTGTATCCACTCCAATCCACGTGTTGGAGTGGAATGGAATGAAATTTAGTTTAATTTCACTCCAATCTATTTCAACACATGTGGATTGAGATGAATATATGTGCATCCAAACAAAGCCTTTGAGGTGTGTTTTTCCCCTCTTGATCATATAGTAGTGTATGTGGTGGGATGTAGGTATATGTTATGTGCAGTTTTTTTTTTCTATTTTTTCTTTTTTTATTTAATATAATTATATGTAACTCTTCTACATGTTTGAGAGGAAAAATAACCCCTTTTGTATTTTTCTTCAGACTTCATGAATTGCCTGCCAACCTTTGGGTGCAATCGGCTCAAGGAAAGAACGAAAAATACACATTTTTGTGCCAGCAACAAAAAGAAAAAAAACGAGAGAGAAAGGGAGCTGATTTCCAACTTTCGCTCGTCAAATAAAAAGCGAGAAAATACATGATCAATGCGCACCTCGAAGAAAAGAAATGGATAAGCTGTGACTCCACTACAGGACATGGTTCTGTCACAACAAAAGACACCGTGTCCTTTTTGGATGACTTACTCGATAAGGCTCCGGATAATCCAATAACTGCCAATCTCGGTCTCTTTTCCTTTCAAAAAGCTCCTCTGCACTTTCTGTCAGTTTAATTAACATCAATCTGTTCTCCGTCTTAGCAAATACATCTTGCAGAAATTTATATATATTATATATAAGCGAAGCTTACTTCCCCCTGTTTTCAAATATTTAGCACCCATAGCTACTTTTTACTCTATTAGTTCTAAATTATAAGATGTTATGACCTTTCTAGATATATTGCTTTTGATATGCATATGGATATACATTGTGTCTAAATACATAGTAAAAAAATATATTTAAAAAAGTCAAAATATCTTATAATTTGGAACAGAGAGAGTAGTTTGGCATTTGTCACCAGACTTTTATCTTAGAAATTTTATAGCTTCTATCACCCCTCTTGCACAAGTGTTTCTACAAATTCTTACATATACCAATAAAAATAAAAATAAAATCATGCCTTTTTTAATAAGACATATTCATACATTGGCCTGTGCATGTTTTGGTATTAAATTTCAAGTCTTTTAAAATGGAGGAAAGTTATAAGCTATTCAATCATATTTGTCAAAAAAAATTGATACCGGCTTTGTGCTTCCATTAAACAAGCTAAAACATAAATAATTTTGAAAGCCTCTAATATAATACTCCTGGCTACGGATATATCGTACTAGCCTGGCTGTAGGCCTAACTTTTTACACCTAGCCATGTTAGCTAGAGCAACGGTCTCTCGAGAAAACATTTTCAGGCTGTGTTTAGTTTCTCTGAAAATACACTATATAAAAAAAAATTCTCCATCACATCAAACTTGCGATACGTGCATGGAGTACTAAATGTAGATGAAATTAAAAACTAATTGTACAACTTGGTTGTACTTTGCGAGACGAACGTTTTGAACCTAATTAATCAACGGTTGGACACTATTTGCCAAATAAAGCCAAAACGTGCTACAGTATATTTTTCACCATTTTCAGGAGAACTAAACACAGCCTCAAAGAGAAACTAATTCTAAAGTTTTTAGTATAATCTAATAAACATTGTTTGATAGGAATTCTCCTGTTTCTTGCTGAAATTGATTTTGTTTGGTGTGCATCAACTGTCTTTCAGAGAAAAACTACAAAATCCTCATTTCAAAAGAAAGTCTCACAAACGCGCCTTAACCGGGCCAGCCAAATTGTAAGGGCAGGCAGTATAAATTTTATAAGAGCAACAGACAAGTGAGAAAACCGGCCGCTCGTGCTCCACTTGTCTCTACCTCAGTCCACACACGCGAGCGAACCCCGCACCTACTTTACGAATCTAGAGGCGAATCCAACGGCGTGACACCCTTCTCCCTCCACGCTCTCCCCTCCAAAATCCGACATCAAATTGGGCGAGAGAAACGTACTATAGCAAAATCGAAAGGGGAAAAAGGAGCTAAACCCAATTCGACCAAACCCAGCCCCGGAACACCCGCCTCCGCCGCCGCCGCCGGCCACTGCAAGCGCGGCGCGGCGTCCGAAACCTACTCACTCCTGTGCTGCGAACCCCTACAGCCTGGACTCTGATGAGCCCCAGTCCATGGCCTGCCATCTCTGCACCCTCCTCAATCTCCGCCTCTTGCTGCTGCTCGGCGCTGTCCTCGGGAACGCCGGCCTCGGCCGGGGCGGCGGGGCGGAGGCGTCAGATCGGGCGGAGCCGGACCCGTACTCGATCCTGATGTGGCACGACTACTCGCCCCCGTCGCCCCCGCTCCCGCCCCCGGACCCGGCGTCGCCGACGGCGACCTGTGAGGGTGACCTCCACGGGAAGGGGGACTTCCTCACGCGCTGCGAGGTCTCCGAGGAGGTGGAGCTGGGCGGCGACGTCCACATCACGGGGAACGGCAGCCTCGTGCTCCTCTCTGGCGCCTCCCTGACCTGCGAGAAGTACGGGTGCGTTATATCCGCCAATCTCTCCGGCGAGGTGCGCCTCGGCCGCGGCGTGCGCGTCATAGCCGGCAGGGTCACGTTGGTTGCCACCAACATCACGGTCGCCGACACGGTCGTTGTGAACACCACCGCGCTGGCTGGCGATCCGCCTGACCGGACCAGTGGCGTTCCCACGGGGACGCACGGCGACGGTGGCGGGCACGGTGGCCGTGGCGCCAGCTGCTTCGTCAAGGAAGGGCAGACGCAGGAGGATTCATGGGGCGGTGATGCCTATGCATGGTCTGACCTCGAACACCCCTGGAGCTACGGGAGCAAAGGGGGCTCGACCAGCGTTGAGAAGGACTACGGTGGTGCTGGTGGTGGCATCGTGTGGCTGTTTGCTCAGGAGCTGGTCATGAATGGCACAGTGCTCGCCGACGGTGGGGATAGCAATGAGAAGGGCGGAGGTGGTTCTGGGGGGAGCATCTTTATAAAGGCTGCATCGATGTGAGTGTTTGTGGAATGATTTTAATTCTGTTCTGCTTTCTTTATGCTAAGTGAACTGACTACAGATGGGAATGCATGCTTAGTTAGTTAAGTAGAATTTGGAAAACAGTTACCAATTGAGAAGACCAGCAGAATAAATTGGTAAGAAAGACAGTGAAATTAAGTTGGAGTTTTGGAAAACATTTACCGACTGAAGTCCAGCAGAACAAATTGATAGGTCCTGCAGTTTAAGTGAACTAGCCATAATAGGCATTCTTGGCCATGTTTGTACCCAGATATAGTGGGCTAAGGGGCAATAGATGAAAACCCCTCTTTTTCCCCTTGCAGATATGCATTTAGGGCACATTAGTTCATTTATTTGATGTACTGAAATAAGAAAAAAAATAATTCTCAGATTTCTAAATTGCAAATCCATGTTTCTAGTATTTTTGGGAAGCCTAGGGTCCATGTAGTTACTGTCAGCTTGATGCTATGCTTTGAAAATTAGTTCTGTTGAATCACCAAGATTTTAGGATTTCTCTGTGCATAGAAAGTTAGGGTAAGATAGGATCCACCCTCATGGATTGATTGAGGGTAGATAAATGATGCACATGATTAATTGGTGAGTGAGTCAAGCAATAGTTCTATACTGGTCATAATCTCATAATGATATATATGTAAGAAAAGGTGCAGTGGAGGAATTTCTATTCATTTGCAAGTTCGTTTTGTTGTAGATCTGCTTAGTGCTTATTATAATATTTTGTACTTCAGGATATTTAGTAAGCCATTGCAGTTTTTTCATCTCTTCTTATCGTCTGCTGGCAACAGGCATGGTGGTGGCAAGATCAGTGCCTCTGGGGGTGATGGTTTGGCTGGGGGAGGTGGAGGGCGAGTTTCTATTAACGTTTTTAGTAGACATGATGACACCCAGATTTTTGTTCATGGTAACTTTCTCTAAGTTCACACTGATTTTAATTTTCTGACTTGATTTGTTTTTAGTGTTAACAATTATCACTTTTGGAAGAACTGCAGGTAGAGAGATCAAAGATGCATATAACTCTTTACCATCCGTTTCACTTTTTGGTTACCAGTCCTGTTATTTTACCTTTGGCTGTATGCTGTTGCTTCTTTCTAAACCCATCTGGGACCCGCTCTGAATTGATCTCTACTTCTCCTTCTCTCTTGTATTCTTGTGATTTAGGTTTAATAGTTCTACATTTGCAGGAGATCTGCATGCCATCTGCTGTTTGTATCATGACAATAAAATAAATTTTAGTTATCTATAGAAGCATTATACTGTTCCTTTTCACTCTAACTCTTAGGCCTCCATATGTGAAATGTGTGGCATGAAACTCGTACTCTTGGTAATTTTCTAGTGATACACACCACACGTCTGAAGCTATTGTTAAGATGACCTTATTGATTTATTTTGTTTGAAATTAATGTCTGTCATTTTTTTCAGGGGGGAGGAGTTCAGGCTGTCCAGATAATGCAGGAGCTGCTGGAACTCTTTATGAAGCAGTACCAAAGAGTCTTATTGTTAGCAACAACAATTTGAGTACACAGACAGACACTCTTCTTTTAGAGTTTCCAAATCAACCACTGTGGACAAATGTTTTTGTAAGAAATCGTGCCAAAGTTGCTGTCCCCTTGCTCTGGAGTCGCGTTCAGGTATGTGGCTTTGTAATGCTATCTTGATTAACACTGTACCAACCATGATGTCTTTAGTAACATTTAATTGTTTTTTCTGACATTGTCTTGTCGAGGTCTTTTGTCTTATGTTTTCCTGCTCTTCAGTTTATCATCAAATTATATATCCTTTATGAATACATATATGCATTTTGGGTGTAAGCATACGCTGTACAAATCAATTAGACAATGTCTCAATGGCGAATCACGGAAGTGCATGTGGTGTTCACAATCAAAAGTACGAAAGTGTAGATGTGATGTTCTCATATAATGTTGGACAAACAAGAAACCTCAACTATTTTATATTTCAAATCTGATGACTATATGGCTGTACCTACTGGAGTCTTGATGTTCTATTTAATTTTTTTGTACTCTGTTGTAACTGAAGCTCTTTACATCTCCTTAAATAAATGTCACATATAATTTGCATAAGCCATGCAGGGTGCATTTTCTATAATGAGACACAAGCCTATCGTGGAGTTGCTTCTTATATCGGGATTGATCAATGTTTTCTTTCTAAAATTTGAAGTATGGGACTTCTTATTTGTAATTTTCAGGTCGAAGGGCAACTTAGCCTTCTTTCTGGTGCTATTCTAACTTTTGGTCTCACCCGTTATCCATACTCGGAGTTTGAACTGATGGCTGAGGAGCTTCTTATGAGCGACTCAACAATCAAGGTATTTTTTTCCTGTTGGTTTCTTGTGATATATTCAATTATTCACCTACTTTGTATCTGCTTTATATGTACAAACTATTGCACTTTAACTTGATTTTTCCCCAGGTGTTTGGTGCTTTGAGAATGTCTGTAAAGATGCTCCTTATGTGGAACTCCAGAATGGAAATTGATGGCGGTGGAGATTCGATAGTTGCAACTTCTTTGTTGGATGCTAGCAACCTGATAGTTCTGAAGGTTTCCAGTTGGTCCAATGTTAATTACTGTTTTTCTATTTTGCTGCTTGTGCTCAGTATGCATAACTATTGCTCATATGTTTTCAGGAATCATCTGTGATACACTCTAATGCTAATCTTGGAGTTCGTGGCCAAGGTCTCCTGAATTTGTCTGGGGACGGAGACACAATTGAGGCACAGATCCTTATTCTTTCGCTGTTCTACAGCATACAAGTATGATATAAACGCTTTTCAACATCAGTGCCTTTTTTTAGCCGTCACCTTTCTGATGTATTTGTTTATTGCGGCAAAATTTCTTAGCGCATCGCAGAGCAATTTGCATTTTGAACTCTACAGCGTTGCACTGCTCTAGTTAAACAAAGATGCAGTACAAGTCATTTCTATAGCAATGCTAATCGTGATGGTTCATACAGTCATATGTCTCCACATATTTTAAGTGTATGTGTATCTAAGCAATCAACGTGCCTGAACCGTGACCTCTTTCTGTCTTGGCCTTTTATGTCCCTTTATGTATCTAAGCAAAGTTGTTGTTGTTGTTGTCTGTTGTCTTGTGTGCTGTCTGCTGTGTCATGCTATATTGCTGATGTGCTTTTCCTGTACTTGCAATTCAAATTTATAAGTACCCAGATTGAATGTTCAATATGTGGTCACATGAGGTATTATGTTCTTTTTTCGCTTCTGTGACCAGTTAAAGAAAGAATAGTGATAAATATTCATTTTGTAGGTTGGACCTGGTTCTGTTTTACGGGGCCCACTTGTAAACAGAAGTAGCGATGATGTGTAAATACTTTCACCTTCAGCTATCACATAGAGACATTCTTTTCCCTATTTCCTATGTTGGAAATCTTTTTGCTCATTAATGACCTCTTGTGCATCTATTAGGGCCCCAAAGCTGAATTGTGAAGCTGATAGCTGTCCTGTGGAAATAATACATCCACCAGAAGATTGCAATCTAAATTCTTCATTGTCATTTACCCTTCAGGTACACTCAATTTTTGAACACTCCCATGCAGCTCCCAGGTAGATTCTCTCACAAGATGTAGCTTATGGTATCTTCTCCTATTTAGGTATGCCGTGTTGAAGATATTGATGTCTGGGGTCTCGTACAAGGAACTGTAATTCATTTCAATAGGGCAAGAAGTGTCACTGTGCATACATCTGGAACCATCAGCGCATCAGGCTTGGGTAATTTGTTAGTTTTCTACTTTTAAAGGAATTCTCTGTTGGCTTGTTGCTGCAGTTGTAATTTATGGGGACCAAGGGATAGCTTGTATCCCTGAAGGCTCATGTCATTTGCTTAGCCATTAGAGTTCAGAGTTCTTGCAAAAACTTGCTGAGTCTTTTTCTAAGCAAAGAGAGCGGCACACCTGCTAAGACCTTTAAGCTATTTATAGTGAACATATTTCAACAATGATAAGCAGCATTCACCTAGCCTATTGACATGTCATGATATAATATTTTTGGCAGAAAAATGCTTATATTTCAACTAGACCAGAGAAGCACAGATAGTTGCACTCTATATTGTTGATTAGAGGAGTTACTCTATATAATGTTAAACTTTAATAATACTATCTCCTTGCTCTTTCCATTTTATATGTGGTTCTTAATGTTACTTCTTTGGCTTAAGAGGAACAGAGTAACTTTTTCTATTTTCCGGGATGCTTAAAAATACCTGTGTGTCCATGTCTGTATGGTTGCTATTTCTTCATTTTGAGATGATCCCTTCAAATTTAGGCTGTCGAACTGGGGTTGGACAAGGGAAAATGTTAAACAGCAGTATATGTGGTGGTGGTGGACATGGTGGCAAAGGCGGGGATGGTTTTTATAAGGGAGCTGAGGGTGGAGCTATCTATGACAATGCTGATCTACCTTGTGAACTTGGCAGCGGCAGTGGGAATGACTCTACCGAGTTGTCCACAGCTGGTGGGGGTATAATAGGTACCGCATATGCTCCAATTGTCCTCTTTTTTTTTGGTTCATAGCATGTCTTAATATTGTCTTTTAAATGTTTTTGTAAACGCTCTCCAGTGATGGGCTCATGGGAGTATTCTTTGCCAACTCTTGCCCTCTATGGTTCAGTAGAATCAAATGGTGGCAGCTATGCTAATGGCTCTGTTGGAGGACCTGGTGGTGGTTCTGGGGGCACAATTCTTCTATTTGTGCACACTTTGTCCTTAGCTGAAAGCTCTGTCCTCTCAAGTGTTGGTGGCTTCGGAAGTGCTGGTAGTGGTGGAGGTGGAGGGGGGAGGATTCATTTCCATTGGTCTAACATTCCTACTGGAGATGAGTATGTTCCTGTTGCAGTTGTTAAGGGATCAATACTCACAAGGTCTGCTCTGATCCTTTCTCTAGTATTTGTGTTATAATTTATAGGATTAATTTGCTGTTTTGGTCATTTCATGCTGTATCAGTGCTATCTATAAACTTCTGCATTTTACTTCGAATTTAATCATGTTTTTGACTGCTATTCATATCCAGTCTTATTTGATTAGTATGATACGATTCACAATTGACATTATGAGGCAACAAATGAAGGAAAAGATGAAAAACAATTTTATACTATATTCCTTGATTGTTGGAACTTCTAATTAGGGGCTCTGCTGCCTTATCATCAACTTTATGGATGGTGCCATTGTCTTGCAGATTTTTTATTTGTCCTTTTTTCCCCTTTCATTGGTTTGTTGGCTGTTGGAGTTGTTTCATCTTATACCGGAGAACAGTTGAGATCTGATGTGAACGATAGAGCTTAGTTTTAATTTTCTAAATTTTCCTTTCGTCAGCTGTAGCTACTAAAATGTCTGGCGTTACTGTAATGTTTTGAGTTATGTTTATATATTGTTCGTATACTATGTATTACACAGTGGAGGAGTCAGCAAAGGGCTGGGATATTCTGGTGGCAATGGAACGGTCACAGGAAAAGCTTGCCCAAAGGGTCTTTATGGAACATTTTGCAAGGTATTACTTATTTATATGTTCCAAACACGTTCTACCCTATATCTTGTTGCATCCCATAAGCAGTGAAGTTTGGTTGGTTCATACACAAAACGGCCTACCTTAATGTTCCATATCATGATAGTGTGTAATATCTTGGTTTATTTTTTGGTTTGGTAAATATCGAATAATTGCATAATTATTATTTCCCTTCGTTCTGGAGTGGCCAGTGGCCACGTAACTCCAGTGCTACTTTATGTCGTGGTAATTGTTTTTGCATAAATTGCAGGAATGCCCTACTGGAACATACAAAAATGTTACTGGATCTTCTAAATCTTTATGCTTCCCATGCCCTTCGGGTGAACTCCCTCGCCGTGCTATATACATAAATGTCCGAGGTAATTCTTTCTATTTGTTTTTGGGGTGTCATATTGTTAGAGGTGTATGTCATGGGCCTATCGGGCCTGGGTTGGCAGTATAACCCATTAGTGTTATGAGTTAAATAGAGATGAGGGTTTCTTGCTCAGGGGTCAAGTAGGCCTCTCTATATATAAGGGGAGGAGATGTATCCATCTAATCAAGCAGGAATTAGAAGTTCTCTCTTGCTCGGCCGTGGGCAAGGCCCCCGGTGGCCCCCTTTCTCCTTCTCAACCCTAACCGCCCATAACACATATAAAGTGGAAGTGCTACCTGGGAACAAAATTTGATTTAAGTTTCTATAAGTTGCTGGCCTCCACCCACCCAACACACACACATTTTGTTGACCATGGGTTTTCATGTTTTCGGATGGATTTGGTTTATATCCTTTCACATTTCTTCCAAATTTATAGATTCTTTTACTGCCTACTAGGTAATTCAGAGTTTCAGACACTTCTGGTACTTCACTTGAATATGCTTTGCTTGCATTTTTCAGGAGGTGCTGCTGAAACTCCATGTCCCTACAGATGCATGTCTGACAGATATCGCATGCCTCACTGTCATACAGCTCTGGAGGAGTTAATATATACTTTTGGGGGACCTTGGCTATTTGGTCTACTTCTTTCAGGCCTTCTTATCTTGTTAGCTCTTGTTTTAAGTGTTGCTCGTATGAAATTTGTTGGCACTGATGAATTACCTGGGCCAGCACCAACTCAGCAAGGGTCCCAAATTGATCATTCCTTTCCCTTCCTAGAATCACTAAATGAGGTACTTACCTTTTTTGCATAGCTCACATCTTAAATGCCACGCACATCCTGAATTCTGATTAAAAAAAATTGATAATCACGCAGGTCATTGAAACTAATAGGGCTGAAGAGTCACACGGTCATGTACACAGGATGTATTTCATGGGTCCCAACACCTTCAGTGAACCTTGGCATCTCTCACACAGTCCGCCAGAACAAATAACAGAGATTGTGTATGTGTGCTTGTTCCACAAGTGAACCTAAACCTTTGTGGTCCTTTTCTTTTACCACCCTTAAGCTCTGTCAAAATCACTATTGAGTCAAATAACCATTTTAATCTGCCTGTAGGAAGTACTATCAGAAATACTTGAAATGGTGTTCTAATTTTGCTCTCTCTTTGTTGTCAGATATGAAGATGCATTTAATAGATTTGTCGATGAGATAAACACCCTTGCAGCTTATCAGTGGTGGGAAGGATCTATTTACAGTATCCTCTGTATACTTGCCTACCCCCTGGCTTGGTCATGGCAGCAGTGGCGTAGGAGAAAGAAATTACAGAGACTTCGTGAATTTGTTCGCTCTGAATATGATCATTCATGCTTAAGGTCTTGCCGTTCACGTGCACTGTATGAAGGCCTCAAGGTTGACTTGGTTTCTCAGAAAATTCAAATATCTTTAAAGCTCTTGGTCTTGCTCATAAATTTTAAACACTTCAAGCTCTTAAAGTTGGATCCTTATGGTGCTGCTCGCACACTGAGACTACCTATACTATTATAAGTGATAAAAATATTTAGTTATTAGCTGAAGGGAGGCCTCCAAAACTTACATGGTCTCAAACATGCTAGTTTAAGTAGAAGCAAGGGTTACTGTGTTGATACTAATATTGTCTACAAATCTAAATGCTTGTCACTAAATTTATTTGCCTCCCCTAGAATCGCATCCAGATTTAGGTATACCATCTGTAGATTATCCTTTTATAGTTTCTAGTGTCTGTTTGGTCAACTGTATACTGTTTATCTTCATTCTTGTTTCCAAAGCTGGAATAGTATCTTCCAGCCTGTCATTTATTTGATTTCTGTTTTTGCAATCTCTAGGTGACTGCAACCCCAGATTTAATGCTAGGGTATTTAGATTTCTTCCTTGGGGGAGATGAAAAAAGGCCTGATCTTCCACCTCGTCTTCGTCAAAGGTTTCCAATGTCTCTGATCTTTGGAGGCGATGGAAGTTACATGGCTCCGTTTTCACTTAATAGTGACAGTGTGCTTACTAGTCTTATGAGCCAGGTATCATTTTAAGATCTTTCAAATTGAACTGTTCATGTCCTGACACTTTTCCTCAAGAACTCATGCCATATCTGTTACAGGCTGTTCCCTCATGGATATGGCACCGTCTTGTAGCTGGATTGAATGCACAGCTGCGTTTAGTTCGCCGTGGAAATCTGAAAGTAACGTTTCTTCCGGTCATAGACTGGCTTGAAACTCATGCAAATCCCTCTTTAGCCGAGAATGGTATCCGCGTTGATCTTGCCTGGTTCCAAGCTACAGCATTAGGGTACTGCCAACTTGGTCTTCTTGTTTATGCTGTTGAAGGAGAAGCTGCAGTTATTGAACCTGATGGAAGCCCTAGAGTAAAAACAGAGCAACGCACATTGTGAGTTATTATGTGTTTTTATGTTTGTTATTATTGGTGTCGTTTATCATCATTATTATTTATGATGGCTTATTATTACATCACGCAGAACACAAAACATGCTTGCTGATACTCAACTAAGTCAGTCCAGGATTAAGGATGCTCTAATGCGCAAAAGGATCACTGGTGGAGTTCTCGATAGTAATAGCCTAAGGACGCTAAAAGACAGGAGAGATTTGTTTTACCCATTTTCTCTTATCTTGCACAATTCGAAACCAGTTGGGCATCAGGTCTTTCTCTGCCATTGTTCTTGTCCACAGAATGATTTTGAATCAATTCTTCCTTTTGTGCTGATCTTGGTTCTGTTCTTAACTGCAGGACCTTGTTGGTTTGGTAATCTCAATACTGCTTCTTGCAGATTTCAGCTTAGTTTTGCTTACTTTTCTCCAGCTGTATTCATATTCTATGGTCGATGTTCTCTTGGTTTTGTTTATTTTACCTCTTGGGATTTTGTCGCCTTTTCCTGCTGGTATAAATGCTCTATTTAGTCATGGACCGAGGCGGTCAGCAGGCCTTGCTCGTGTATATGCATTGTGGAACATAACTTCACTGGTCAATGTCGTAAGTATTCTTCACCCACCTACATTTCAATGTTATGTCGGTATCTATCACATGGAATGTCAGCAATTGAATGGTTTCTTTCTATCAAGTGTTATGCCTCTATAACCTTCTTCCTGTGCTTGTTAATCTCTAGGTTGTGGCTTTCATATGTGGTTTTGTACATTATAAGTCGTCAACCAAAACACACCCGAGCGTGCAGCCCTGGAACCTGGGAACGTAAGCATAATTTCCCTAGCCTGTTCACTAGAATCTTCTAAGAGTTATATGCAGTTAAGCCACATGTCATGAAATATTTCCAGGGATGAAAGCGGTTGGTGGCTCTTCCCAACTGGACTCATGCTATTGAAATGCATTCAAGCAAGGCTTGTTGATTGGCACGTTGCTAATTTAGAGATTCAAGACCGTGCGGTATATAGCAACGACCCAAACATCTTTTGGCAGTCATGACACCAGGTGTAACTGAGGTCCTTCTGGAAAGCTTTTTACAACTCGATTTTTTGTGAGTTGATAAAAGGAAGAATGCGGGCAGCAAGGCCTTTCTTTATTGACCAGGCCAAAAGAACTACAGAGGTTATATAGATGCATACTTCCGCATCCCCCGCTGATTACGTGCAGTAGCAACCGGTGTTCTGTTGTATATATAAAAGGTGTTCTTGATCCATTCTTTGTAGGATTTAGACACCATAGAGTTTATAAACAATGTGAAAGCTAACCTAAGAGAGACATCGGGGATGTGGATTTGTTCTATTGCTACCATGCCCTGGCCCTTGATGTTTGTTGAGATGGGCAGAGGGGCAGCTCAGGTCACCGAGATGCAAAAGCCTCGTGTTGTATGTGATCGGATGGGTAAATCAATTATATTATTAACATGCTCCATGGTTTTCACTGACAGCAAGGCTGGTAAACTGTGAAATCGGTGTGATTTGCCGATGTGCCATTTGCAACTTTGCAAGTCATCGAGGGATGCAAAAACCTTCTGTCGTATCTGATGCTGTGTCACTTGCGGACCGGTAGTAGTGGATGGATGGCTGGGTCGGCCATCTAACAAAACCCGGTGTACTCCAGAGATGGATGGGGAAGTCATGCTACCTTATTCAGTGGACAGCGGGGGAGGGCCTAGGTATTCGTGTTTAATACTGATCGACCTTCCCCACAATTCGTAAAAGTAGCCTCATTTGTTCAAAGTAAATTGATCGCATGTAGTTTGATCAAACATAATCTCATCACACGAAGGACAAAGTATGCATGTATGTCATCTATACCAAAATATAAGGTACGGTTTCACTTGACGATTACTTCTAGAGCAATACGACGTTAGTATGATTAGTTGCCGGAATAACTCTGTATCTAAACCATGATAGTGTAAAGTTTAGTTGTTTGGTGTTTTTTACATAGCCCTTTATTCAGACTAGCACTTTCCTCAAAAGCACATCTTTAAATACACCACCGAACACACCTAATTTGGTCGTATTCAGCTCTTGATCTGGTTCCATCCAGCACTGCCTTGCCGTGCTTTTGAATCTTGGAGCTGGATGATTCAGGCATGGCTTATGATGCAATCTCCTAATGCAGATTAACCTTAAAGTAGACAACCAATCACAGTATCACACCATACATCTGTGACAACGAAACTTTGATAATTAGAAAGTAGTTCTAAAAATACAAATCCAATACAACCACTTCTGTAGCATGAAATTCTAAGTGTAATATCAAAATCTACTATACTATTACTAAGTTTCATCTTGAAACCCATGTGCCTTATACACCGTACTCACTTTTTTGATCAATTTTTTTACAGAAAAATATTAATATTATGATATCAAATGAGTGTTATTAGATTCATAATGTAATATATAGTTTCATATTACATTTTGAAACTGTAATTATTAATACTATTTTTTACAAATTCAGTAAAATTTAAATTTACTTGACTTTAATTGGATTAGAATTGTACCTTTGTTTTAAGGAGGGAGGTTCCAATCCATGGCATTTTACAATTGGTAATGCTTGTATTAGTGTGTCCGTCCACCCCGGATGGCCCCACTAGCATGCCGGGAGGCCCAAAAGGCTCTCCTATCTATTCCTATACACTCACCTCTAGCAACCGTAGTCCTCTAAAAAACAGAAAGAAAAAAGAAAAAACTCACCACAGCGTCGCAAGCATGCGACCGCGCTCCACTGCGCATCCCGCCTGCCATCTCTACTGTGCCTCCTGCTCACCTTCTCTTCACCGCACCTCCCTCTCCACCTCATGCTCTCGCTCGCCTTTCTCTTCATCGCGCCTCTCTCTCCACCGTGCCTCCCGATTGCCTTCTCCACCGGAGTGGCGAGCTCCGCGCCACCGATACGCTGTTGCAGGACGGCGTGGCGCGCGGCTGCCCTCTCCTAGTCGTGCAGCCGCTGCCTCTCCGCCACGTTGAGGAGCTGCCGCCGGCCCGCCGCCTACAAGCCGCCAGGCCGTTGCCTCCGGCACGTCGACGAGCCTCCATTCTCCCAAGCAGCAACGGGATGTTGCGCTAAAAGCACATGTTGCAAGTGTATGTTTCAATTGTTTCAGATGTTTTAGAGGTATGTTGCAAATGTTTCATACGAATGTTACATATGTTGCAATAGTTGTACACATATGTTGTAATTGTTTGTTCCTAATGTTTCATCATTGTTTTAGATGGATGTTGCAAGTGTGTTTATCTGAATGTTGCATATATTTCACATATATGCAAGTGTTTTATCTGGATATTGCGTATGTCTGTAATGGTTTTTAATCGTTTTTAGGTTTTTTTGCAAGTGTTTTAGAAGCGTGTTTTAAGTGTTTTTATCTTCATTTAGATATATGTTGCAAGTGTTGTAATTGGATGTTTTAACAGTGAAACGGATGTTTGCACATGTTCCGATACCCGTCTGTTGCAGCTGCAAGAGAGGCGCAAGGCTCAGCGGAGGGCGCAAACGCCACGTGACGTCGGGTTAGTGCAGACCCTTGTTGGGCTGGCGCCGTGGCACGGGGGCAAAGTGTAGACGCGGCATCCGGACGTGCGTGTCCGTCCGGGCGGCTGGTGGTGCCATTTTAGAGCAAGTTTAATGATTTAGCCAACTGCCGGCTAAATACATGTGCCATGTCACATCAAGCAAGTGATATAGCCTACTCGTACACTAGCTTGGACGAGATACCGGCTGTATCAAATCCAGGAGCAATTAATATTTTATAGTCACGGCTGTGTGCAAATGAGAACATAGCGGCAGCTCCCAGCTAGCATCTGGCTGCAGGCAGACGTTTTTGTCTCGTAATCTGTGATTCAGCTCGGCGAGAAGCTAAACGCCCGCTCGGCAACATCTCTCCTAACGTGGCATTTTTTGTGCTGACGTGGAGCTCATCTCGCCGACTCAAACAGCTTATTATACCTGCTCTTAGAGTCGGTCGCGTTCTTCCACGATCGCGACTCTCGACAACCGCCTTCATCGCGCTCTTCCTCTTCCCCACTAGACGCCTAGCGCCGCCTAGCCCTAGCCGCGCGTCCGCGAGGCCGGCAACCGCTAGCCACCGCTATGCCGATCTCCTCCACCCTCGCCGCACGCCTCCGCACCGGCCACTCTCCCGCACCCGCACGCGCACGCGCGCCCGCACGGTGGAGCCCCTACGCCAGACCCTCTGTTTCTGAGCCCTGCGGCGGCGCCAAGGCCTCCCGCCCGACCCTTCGCCTCGATCCGGCGACGACGAGGCTCCTCGGCCCTGTTCAGAAGGCGGTGCTGTCCGGATCGAGTCGCCGTGCCGAGCCCGATGCTGCATCTGCAGCACCGGCACGGCGGCGGTGCGGAAACGACATGACAAACCCGAAGCCTGAGCCGAAGCCGAAACCGGCTAATGGAGACGATACGCCGCCCCTTGAGGAGAAGCGCCGCTGCAGCGGTGAGGGCGGCTTCGTCTTCCTCTGCGCCCTTGCTGGACACACGGAGGTGCGAAGCTTCCCCGTCTCTCTGAAAATCCGCTCTATCGCGACGCGGTCGCCAATTTCTGTCTAGCAGTTGTGATGGGCTCTTACAGTAATCATAAAATCTGTCAGGCTATCAGTGGGATTTCTCTGCCGCTGGGTTCCGACAAGCTCTACTCCGGCAGCGCCGACGGATCTGTTCGCATCTGGGACTGCAATTCCGGCAAGGTAGCTTGGTTCTCGGCTCACAGCAATGTATCTGATTATGCACGGGCTCCAGCATTCTCTGATTATGCACGGGCTCCCAACAATCTCTGATTATGCACGGGTAATGGGCTGCTTCCACGGAGGTTCCAGTGAGGAGGTTTTCATTGTTCGTGGCGGTTGATGTGCTGATTAGCAAAGTGTGGTGGTTCACGTGCACCCTATGCAACCAACCAAATGGTGATTCAGGATTTCTTCTGATTGGTTCTGGTGATGGATGCCCTCACTGTATCACCAATCGTCAGTGGATTTCTTATGATTAGTCGGGGTGGTCCATGTGCTCTTGGTTTGGATTGGATGTTATCTGTCAGGCTAGCCATCTTGCTATTGGAGGCTCTTCGCCTGCTTCAGTTATCTGTTTGCCTGGGATCAGTTTGGGATGTTATCTAGTTGGTTGTCACTTGGTTGATACATATGGTTCCATGATCTGCAAGGGAATCTTCAGTGATTACAGCCGTCTCATTAGCGGATAGTCATGCATTTATGTAAAAAAAATAGCAATGAGAAAAAACAAAGTAAAGAAAAGAAAAAAAAACATAGATAGAGATATGTGGCAGTATATCCAAGAGAGGATGGCAAAAAAAAAATCTAATATGTTATCATATTACAATTTTGTTCTTAATGTTTCTGGAATAGTGTGTTGATGTCATCAAGATGGGAGGCAAGGTTGGCTGCATGATCACCCATGGCCCATGGGTATTCATTGGAATTTCGAAATCTGTGGAGGTGAAATTCTGATTCTAGTGAGAGTACACCTTTATTTCGTATTATATATGGTGACATATTGAGGGGTGACTTTGCTTGGTACAAGGCATGGAACACAAAGACAGGGATGAAACTAAGTCTTCAAGGGACTTCTAGTCTGGTTTGTTCCATGGCTATCACGGATGAGATGCTGTTTGCTGGTACGGGGGATGGTCGCATCGTGGCCTGGAAATTTCCTTCTAAGGAGAGTAACATTGAACCAGTGTTGATCCTCAGTGGCCATCAACGTCCAGTTGTTTCACTGTCTGTCTCAGCAAGAAGACTTTACTCTGGCTCACTTGACAAGACCATCAAAGTATGGATTTTTCCTCAAGATGTCGCTCAATTGACCACTGAATGTTACGGAGTATGTTGGTTCTGATGCATTCTTTATTTCTTTGTATTTACCAGGCATGGGACCTTACGACTCGGCAGTGTGTCCAAACACTCTTTGAGCATAAAGCTGCTGTAACATCTGTGCTTTGTTGGGATGAGAAGTTATTATCTTGCTCCCTTGACAAGACTGTAAAGGTCTGGACTCTGTCAGAGTCTGGAAACCTTCAAGCCAAATATACTCATGCTGAGGAGCATGTAAGAACTGCACTCCTGCTGATCATGCATTATTTTTGTTTTGTTGGATGCTGCAGACTGTATAACTAAATAGTTTATGGCAACAACATTTTTATAGTTGTATAACTAAGTTTTACTAGTTAAGAACAACATTTACCTATTTTGATGAATATTGGTACTGCCCAAAGTTCAGCAAAGAAAAAGTATAGCGTGCGAAAACTATGTTGTTTATTTCAATAATATTAACTTTTTTGTGTGTGAATAATAACATTGCCGGTTAGTTCTTTTTGTTCGTGCCTTCCAGTCCTAGTTTCATGGATCAATTCTGTTTTTTGTGTGCTACTCCATTGATCAGCTTATGCCTATTCTCAACTGACAATACAATGACTCTGTTCTACTTTTTTTTTTGGTATAGGAATAACCTGCCTTATACAGAAATATGATAGTTTCAATGGCTCTGTACTCCTATACTTCTAAAAATCAAGCTGATCTGTCCCCAAATGTCTTTTTTTTGGTGTTTCCACGATCAGTTTTCCTCTGTACTACTGCACGTCTCATGGTCTTAATTGTTGGGACTCCATTTGGTTTTAGCCAAGAAATATGATTCATGAATGTAGTCTCTGAGGTAGGTGTTGGCATAGGCATATGCTGGAACCTCTCAACATTTCGTCTTCTTGCTTGCATATGGGAGATAGCTTGTCTGCGATCAGTTTTCCTCTGTACTACTGCACGTCTCATGGTCTTAATTGTTGGGACTCCATTTGCTTTTAGCCAAGAAATATGATTCATGAATGTAGTCTCTGAGGTAGGTGTTGGCATAGGCATATGCTGGAACCTCTCAACATTTCGTCTTCTTGCTTGCATATGGGAGATAGCTTGTCTGGTCGCTCTTCTTGGTCGACTGGAGTTTATATAATGAACCTGGAAAATTTAGTGATTGGAGTTTCTATGTACTGATATAAGCCTTATTGGATGATAACTTTAGGAGGTCTGCTCGGTTCATCTGTTTGCCTCGAAGACTTGAAGAGTGGTAGAGTGCTGAGTATCTTAGAATTATGAAAACAACTTCCAGAGCATTATGTTTGAACTGATTGCCTATCATAAAAAGTTTAGTCTGCATGCAGGAAGAACTAATGAAATTTCCTGGCTTTTTTTCTAGCTCAGCAGCATTTTTTTCCTTATATACTTTCTAGTCTACCTGTATTTCAAATTGACTTGGAACAAGTTCAAAAAAATAATTTTAAGCTTTTTCATAAGATGGTCCGAGAAAAATTGCTGCCTTGGTGTGCTTGATCACAGAAATTACACAAGGGTACAATTATGCAAGTGCAATGAGTGCTGTGTTTCTCCCTTCCTTTTAAATTGGTTTCCTCACAACAGCTCTAAGCTGTTTCCCTGCTGCTTAACCTTTCTGATTCTGTTGCAGGGTTTGCGCACACTCTTCGGCATGCATCGAGTTGGGAAGACGTCAGTTCTCTTCTGCTCCCTCCACAACAGCAATTGCATCCGCTTGCTCGACTTGCCATCGTGAGTGCATAAATTTTTTTTAGTTCCATCAGGTGGACAAACCGCTTGCACCGTTGTTGTGGCGCTCAGTGGTTCCTTACTGAAAGAAGCTCTGCATTTCCTTGGCTACTATCTTCCAGGTTCGACGGGATGGGCACACTCTTCGCCAAGAAGGAAGTGAGGACCATCGAGCTCGCGGCCGGTGGGTTGCTCTTCACCGGAGACTGCTCCGGCGAGCTGAAAGTGTGGAGGTGGGCGCCCCAGGACCAGGAGGCAGTGGCGGATGTGCATTCATAGTCATCTGAGTGTAGCCTCATGAATGACAGCCACTGACGTGCTATTGTATTTGTATCCATGTAAATTATGGCAGCTCTGAAGTCAAGCCTAGATGATGTAGCACAGACGATTTTATGAGGCCTGATAAGTGATGCAACCCTGATATCATGTTCCCATGCGGCTCGAACTGCCCTGATTTAATATGCGTGCCATTGCCATGTCCATCCAGAAGACAAAGGTCGTGTGGATGCAGGCAGAAGACCAAGCGTGTACGCTTTGTATACGAGCTCTCACCGAGTCACCATGCCGTGTGACATAGACTGCCTAACTCCAACTGACTCTGGTAATTGCTAGTTTAACACCTAGAAACAAACACGTCCACCTATTCCGCCCACGGGGTCTGAAAAATAATGTCATTCTAGATTTCAACTAGGAGTTATAGAAAATATTTTCTCTAAATAGATTATTATAAAAATATATTTTATGATTTATCTAATGATATTTATTATGCGTCATAAACATTAACATATTTTTTGTGTATATATTTGATGGGGTTGAGCCCTTGAAAAACGAGACAACGATGTTCTTTTTTTGGAACGAAAGGAATACATACAAATGAAGTCTGCTTGATAGTCTTTGTGATTACATATACATACATACATACATACATACATACATACATACATACATACATATACATTCATCCGTACCTACAACTGATGTTTGCGATCTGATTGTCCTTATTGTACATGTTATACATACGTACAAATGAAGTTTGGGGGCCTGATTGTCCGTTTTATATATACTAGTAAATATGCCCGTGCGTTGCTACGGGTTTTTTATTACGTTCATTTAGATTGCTGGAAAATGATTGTGGTTTTTTTTCCTGATTGAACATGGGATTGCTTGAAACCTTATTTGCTTTAGTCTTCCCTGTCGACGAAGTTGCCATAGATCAGGAAGGAAAGTAGAGAAACAGGAACGGGGCTACTCGATTCGTCTCTGTAGACCTGACAACAAGTCCGAGAAAAACTGAGTTTTCCCACCTTGTTCAAGGCACCGACGAACGAGCGTAGCTGCTTCTGCTGGCCGGTCCTGCGAGGGGCCTCCGGCGTATGACTTGACGATACAGGAGTGCAGCCGGACGGCGATGTGTTTGTGATGGGCGGTTGGCAGCCTGACGGCGCTCTGTGTTGGTTGAGCAGCCGGCAGTCTGGCGGTGTTTGCTTTGGATCGAGGGTCTGAACAGCTAGAACAAGAACTCACATGAGTTGATTCGTTGATTATAAAGTCACTAACACGCAAACATAAAACCACATCTATCTAAATGTTAAAAAGCATGGTGGTTGCGTGCACAACAACAGGTTCCCAGGCATTTCCGGAAGGATTTCAATTCATTAGCTATTTTGGTTGTGGTTGTTGTCGAAACACCATTGATACCAGGAGTACTATTGTATCCAAAGTTTAATTAGATAGCACCATTGCTATACATACCGTGGGGCTTGGTATGCCGGCCTTCGTGTACACAGGATTCATCGAGACCACCTCCCCAGGACCCCTCTCCCCGGACTTCACCATCCTGAACTGTGCATCCCTGAACCCAGCGATGGTCTCCACGGAATCCATCCACGGTGGCGCCGTCGAACATCCTCGACCCATGCCCCGGCGCCCCCGCCGCCTTCACGATGAGCCTCCACAGCAGCCTATCCGTGTAAAAGACCCTGAACACATCCGTCGGCGACACCTGCCCCTCGTCAAGCATGAACCCGATGTTGAGGGCGCGAAACTCCTTCGACTGGGCGAACTTGTCGAACCCATCCGCGCCGCCGATCTCCTCGTCGGGGACCAGCGAGATGTGGACGGTGTGCGCGGGCACGAACCCGGCCGCCTGGAGGCCCCGGATCGCCTCGAGGTACTGGACGGGGAGGCACTTGTCGTCCTGCGCGCCGCGCGCGTAGACGCGGCCCGTGGCTGGGTCGCGGTGCGCCGCGAACGGCGGGTGCGCCCAGTGCTCGGGCTCCGCGGGCACGGAGTTGATGTGGGAGTTGAGGAGCACGGAGGGGAGGGACGGGTTGGAGCCCCGCCAGGTGAGGAGGAGCAGCGGCTTGGTCTTGCACGGGGTGAAGTGGAGCGTGGTGGTCTGGAGACCGAGCGAGGCGGCGTAGGGTAGGAGGAAGGCGGCGGCGCCGGCGTAGTCAGGGGACGGGTGCGCCATTCGGATGCGGAGGCATTCCTGGAAGTGGGCTGACCTGGTCGGACTCGAGAGCCGTGAACGGGTGGGCGAGACGCGAGTTGGAGTACAATCTATTTGATTAGTATCAATCTAATCTTACATGTAATCTTAGTTGAGTAGGAGTCTTACTTACATCTTACGTGGAAATTTTGCCTCTTTAGATACTCCAGTTTTTTCATAGTCTAAACTAATACGTAATGCAAAAAGGTAGATTCAGGATTTCGGAATTATTCAAGTATCGAGAAAAGATAAAATGTTGTGTTGTGCGTGAAGGATTTCAAGTTGGTATAGTGGCTGACAGCCGATGCATCTATCTTCTGACTCTGATCCACCACGACGTAACAGAACAACAGCAAAGTAGTAGCAGTAACAGCACTGGTTGCACTCGTATGAAAGGGGACAGAAAAAAAATGCTTACATCGATACCGTCGAACACGTGGAACCACGGCTCGGAGCCTGTGCAGCGAGTGCAGTAGCGGCCCTCGCGAACGTCGATGCGGAAGGTGTCGTGGCCGCTGTGGTTCGCGCACAGCGCGGCGGAGAAGCCCGCGCGGCAGCTCACGCAGAACGAGTCCCTGCCCCTGCTGCTGCTGCCGGAGTGGCCCTGCGCCGCGCCGGGTTCGGCTTCGGCGCGGAAGACGCCCTTGTGGCCCTGGCCGCGGTGGTGCGCGCCGCAGCAGTGGTGGCAGAAGGCGGCGGCACAGGGTATGCAGAAGCGGTCCTCCTTGCAGCTGGCGGAGAAGTCCTCCGCGAGGAGCCGCTTGATCCACCCGCCGCTGGTCTGCGCGCGTGCGTAGAGGGCAACATATATGCGCCGCCGAGGGTCGCGTCAGTGCCCAGTTTTGTTTGATGAAAGCGGTATATTTTTTATTTGGTATAACAGATAACAGAATTTTTAGCCACAGAGAGATTGTGTCTTCATTGATTTAGGAAGAGTTTTACTATTGGTTGATGAGGAGTCTTATATCTTACACGAGGAGTCTTATTACATCTTACATATGTAATCTTAGTTGAGTAGGAGTCTTACTTACATCTTACGCGGAAATTTTGCCTCTTTATTATTAGGTATAGATAACATGCAAATGACGTTTGAGGCCCTAATTATACGTGCAGCTTGCTCAAGAGGTCTTCTAAAAAAGAATATACAATAGCTTGTTTGGTTAGTTTATTTCCTTTTTTATATTTCTGATCATAATTGGTGTAATAATCTAGCTATAGGTTTGCGTATGTGTGATGGTAACCAATAATCTACGACCACCTTTATTTATTCAGGTCAGCACTGTTGCTTAGCTTTTGTAGAGTGACTTCTCTAAAAAGCTGGGAATAAACCTCTCTAAGCATGCATGCCATTAGTCAACGTACGGCAAGTGCAATGCATGTGGTGAATGCTTAGGAAATAAGAGAAAACAAAGGCACTGCACCTCAGGTCAACTGAGTACTCTACTACTTATCGTCAGTTCACCACCAACCGACCTGGTCACAAATGACCCTTTACCTGATCTTGTCGATTTCAGTTGTCAAATGCGTGCTATCTGATCATCAATCACGGAACAAGGTTTTGTATTAATCTATATATACTATAAAGACAAACCTTACTAAGCTAATTATCTTGAACCTTCTTGCGTCACGTCATTCACTTATCCTTTGCAATTAACACAAACCCCACTAAGCTATTATCTTAAACCTCCTTACACCACCTCATCCATTTATCCCTTTCAATTATGCGTAGTAATAGTTTGTCTTCTAAGTTCATGCACGTAATATAGTAGTATATATATTTAGTTGTCCACATCAGAATGTTAAAATATAGATTTCTCTTTCATACCCGCGGCAACGCGCATGAAATCCTCCTAGTTTTATAGGAAATGACGGTGCAATCTAAGCAAAATGTGCAAACTGAGGAAGAATCACGCACCTGGATCCAAGCAACTTTCTTTCACAAGTGACGGTGCCTTCTTCACATTTTTCCTTTTTTTTAAGTGACTAGTTGAGGACCATTTATATATTTGAAACAAAAAAAAGAGGGAAGACAAAGAGAATATTGCCCTGTTCGCTTGAACTTATCAGCCCAGTTTATCAGTCATGATACAATATTTTTCTCTCACAACAAAATAACATCAGGCACTGGAGGTAGAAGGATAAACTGCTGGAGCATCAAACTAATGGGTGAACACCTGAGTGCTCTATATTTTGTAAAATATAACTCAAAAGAAATTTGTCGGACATATATGTCACTAATAGAGAGAAAGTAAAACATAGCAATGATGAAGTACAACAAAAATTACCACTACACAAAACTCCTAAGAGAGAGGAGATGGAAACAAAACCATCACATAACAATACACAACCAACTAACACCATTGCAGCAACAATCGACACCACTAACATAGAAATTGTGCCCTTATAGGCATGTGCTCATATGCATTTACCGTAGAATGCTCATATAGGAGCACATGCCTTTTAGGGCAAAACCCTAGTAAGAAGCAAGAGGAGAGGGCATGGGTTTCCTCTAGCACTGTCAGAAAAAAGATATCCACGTGTGCCATCAACACTAAGATAGAAATCTGACCTCTGTGGATCATGTCGGGTTTCAGTAGGCTTAAGTCGCTAATAGAGTTTTTATGATTGTTTTCAGTCTTTTGCTTGTCGTTCCCCATTGGTAGCACGGTGTTCACAATGTAATATCGCTTGCTTGTTGTGGTGGTGGGCACTTCGGTAATCATGGGATTACTGTAGTCATATTTGTAACGAAACCTTCTACTTCTACTTAATGAAAAACATGTCACATGGCACGATCATGAAAAAAAACAGAAATTT